>JAKCPB010001911.1:0-62967 GCA_021442155.1 Cymbidium sinense
AAATTAAGAAACCTAAAATAAATAAAAGATAAACTAAATAAACTAAATAAACCTAAACTCACTAGTTTACTTAATTCTTTCTTAAAAAAATCCCTAAACCCTAAAACCTAAACCCTAAACCCTAAATCCTAAACCCAAAACCCTAAACCCTAAACCCAAAATCTAACCCTAAACCCTAATCCCTAAACCTAGAACCTTAAAAAACCACAAACCCTAAACCCTACACCCTGAATTAACCCTAAACACTAAAAACCTGAAACCCTAAAGCCTAAACACCAAACCCTAAACCCTAAACCCTAAACCCTAACCCTAAACCCTAAACCCTAAAACCCTAAACATTAAAATTCTAAACCCTAAACCCTAAGAATCTAAAAACCTAAACTAAATAAAACCTAAAAATAAAATAAATAAATAAACCTAAACATAAATAAAGAAAATAAAATAAAATAAAAACCTAAACTAAAATCTACACCTATACCTAAAAATAGAATAAAATAAATAATAAAGATAAACTAAAATAAATTAAAGAAAAATCTAAACTAAAATAAAAAAGAAAATAAACCTAAGAATAAAAAACCTTAATAAAATAAAAACTAAACATAAAAAAATTAAAATAAACCTAAAATAAAATAAAATAAGAACAAAATAAAAACCTAAACTTAAAAATAAAACTAAATAATAAAAACTAAACATAAATAAAAACTAAAACCCAAACCCTAAAATAAAAAAAAACTTGAACCTAAAATAAAAAAAATAAAAAGAATAAAATAAACCAAAACCTAAACTAAAATAAACTAAACTAAAATAAATAAAACATAAACCCTAAACCCTAAACCTAAATCAAAAGTAACTAAATTAATAAATAAACCTAAACCTAAATCTAAACCCTAAGAATGGACATAACCTTGACGACAGGAACATCACCGCCAACCAGGCTTAGTCTAGATCTAGCGGTGGAGGCGAAGGCGGCTGCATTGTGGGAGGTGGGGATCTGAGGTGTGGATATGGTGGTGGTGTTGGAGTAGGGTGGTTATGGAGGCGGAGGAGTTGAGGTTACCTGGTAGTGGTGAGGAGAGATCGGAGATATGATGGGGGATCCTGCTACTTAAGAGGATGAGGTGGTTTTGATGGGAACTGAGAAACCAAGAATGACCGACCGCCGCTTATGGAATTTTGTCTTTATAGTAGAGACGATTCTAGTTATCTAGATTTTTTTCAATTGCTCTATGTGTGCTCATTTTTTATCAATGTTATCACTTATGTCTTATAAAACTTGGTGTGTTACTTGGTTGATGAAATCGAATTGAATAAATATTGAATCTGAATTTGTTCTCTATTAAAAAAATCTTAAACCCTAAACCCAAAACTAAAACTTAAATCCTAAACCTAAACCAAATCTAAAATTAAACCTAAACTAAACTAAACTAAATAAAACCCTAAACCCTAAACCTTAAACCCTAAACCCTAAACCTAAACTATAAACCTAAATCCTAAAAAAACTATAAACCTAAACTATAAACACAAACTATAAACCTTAAACCTAAACACAAAACTACAAACTATAAACCTAAACTCTAAACTCTAAACTCCTAAACTTAAACTAAACAACTATAAAACCCTAAACTACTAAAACTAAATACTAAAACCTAAACTATAAATTAAACTTAACCCTAAACCTAAACCCTAAACTCTAAACTAAACCTCAAACCTAACCTAAATAATCTAAAACCAAACCCTAAACATTAAACCCTCAATTAACCATAAACTAAACCCCCCAAAAGCTAAAACCTCAACCTAAACTAAATAAACCTAAAAATAAATAAATAAATAAACCTAAACCAAAATAAAATAAAAACCTAAAATAAAACCTAAACTAAACCTAAACCTAAACCTAAAAAAGAAAATAAAATAAAAACTAAAACTAAACTAAAATAAAATAAAGAAAACCTAAAATAAAGTAAAATAAAACCTAAATAAAATAAAAACTAAACCTAAAATAAAAATAAAATAAATGTAAAATAAAATAAATTAAAAAATAAATAAAAATAAAAGCTAAAAATAAATAAAAAATAAAACATAAACCTAAACTAAAAAAAAAACCTAAAATAAAAATAAAATAAACCTAAACCTGAACTAAAATAAATTAAACTAAAATAAATAAAACTTAAACCAAAACCTAAAATAAACTAAACCTAAACCTAAACCTAAACCCTAAATAAAATAAAATAAACTAATAATAAACCAAAACCCAAACCTAAACAAAAATAAAATAAAAATAAACCTAAAGTAAAATCCTAAAACCTAAACCAAAAAATAAAATAAAATAAAAACCTAAACCTAAACCTAAAGATAAAAAATAAAACCTAAATTAAAAAAAATAATAAAAATAAAACTAAATTAAAAAACCTAAGCTATAAAAATCAATATAAATAAAAAAAACTAACATTCAAACTAAATAAACACATAAAAAAATCATAACAAATAATAAAGATCCTAATCCTAAACCTAAACCTAAATAATTAATTAAAATAGAAAACCTAAAATAAAATAAATAAACCTAAAATAAAAAATTAAACATAAATAAATAAAAATAAAGCTAAATAAAAATAAAAATAAACTAAAATAAATAAAAAATAAACAAAAGTAAATTCAAAATAAACTAAATAAACCTAAACTTACCAACTTATTTAAAAAAATAAAAATTAAAATTAAAATGACTAACCCTAAACCCTAAACCCTGAACTTTAAACTTACAACCCTAAACCATAAACCCTAAACCCTAAACCTTAAAACCCTAAACCCTAAACCCTAAACCCAAAACACTAAAGCCTACACCCTAAACCCTAAAGCCAAAATCCTAAAACCCTAATCCCTAAACTGAAACCCTAAACCCTAAAACATACATCCCTAATCCATAAACCTAAAACCCTAAACCCTAAACCCTAAAACCTAAAAACCTAAAACCCTAAAAACCTAAACCTAAACTAAATAAAACCTAAAAATAAACTAAATAAAAAAACCTAAACCTAAATAAATTAAAAAAATGAAATAAAATAAAAATCTAAACTAAAACCTAAACCTAAACCGAAACCTAAATGTAAAAATAAAAAAATAAAAAAATAAATAACCTAAACAAAACTAAAAAAAATAAAATAAACCTAAAAATAAAAAATCTAAATAAAATAAAAACTAAATGTTAAAAAAAAAATTAAACCTAACATAAAATAAAATAAATACTAAATAAAAACCTAAACAAAAAAATAATTCCAAAAATAAAACCTAAAATTAAATGAAAAATAAAACTTAAACCTTAAACTAAAAAAACATGAACTTAAAATAATCAAAATAAAATATACTTAAATCGAAACTAAAATAAACAAAAATAAAATAAATAAAACCTAAACCAAAACCTAAACGCTAAACTAAATAAAATAAACTAAAACGAAACCTACACCACAACTAACAAATAAAACCTAAAAAAACCTAAAATAAAAACCTAAAACCTAAATCTAAAAAAAAAAAAAAAACTAAACCTAAACCTAAAAAATAAAAATAAAACCTAAACCTAAAAAATAAAATAAAAGTAAAACTAAACAAAAAATAAGCATAAACTAAAACCTAAACCTAAAAAATAATCTAAAATAGAAAACCTAAACTAAAATAAATAAACCAAAAATAAATTAACAAAAATAAATAAAATAAAAAATAAACCTAAATAAAAATAAAAAAAATAAAATAAACTAAAATAAAAAATAGATAAAATAAATTAAATAAACCTAAACCTACTAGTTTATTTAATTAAAAAAAAACCCTAAACCCTAAGTCTAAATCCTAAACCCTAAAACCTAGACCATAAAACTAATCTTAAACCCTAAACCCTAAACTCTAAACCCTAAACCCTAAAACCCTAATCCCTAAACTGTAATTCTAAACCCTAAAACAACAACCCCCAAACCCCAAACCTAAAAACACTAAAAAACCTAAAACCCACAAACCTAAACATAAAACTAAATAAAAATAAAAAAATAAAATAAATAAAAACATCGAAACCTAAATAAATTAAAAAATTGAAATAAAATAAAAACCTAAACCTAAACCTATACCTTAATGTAAAAATAAAATAAATAAAAATATCCTAAACTAAACTAAAAATAAAATAAACCTAAAATCTAAATAAAATAAAACTAAACAAATAAAAAATAAAATAAACGTAAAATAAAAATAAAACTTAAACCAAAATAAACCTAAAAAATAAACCTAAAATTAAATAAAAAATAAAACCTAAACTTGGACTAAAAAAACCTAAAATAAACAAAATAAAATATACCTAAACCTAAACTAAAATAAATTAAAATAAACTAAATAAAACCTAAAGCTAAACCTAAACACTAAACTAAATAAAATAAAATAAACTAAAATGAAACCTAAACCTAAACTAAGAAATAAAACATAAAAATAAACCTAAAATAAAAACCTAAAACCTAAACCTGAAAAAATTAAATAAAAACCTAAGCCTAAACTAAAAAATAAAAATACAACCTAAACCTAAAAAATAAAATAAAAATAAAATAAAACTAAAAAATAAGCATAAACCTAAACCTAAACCTAAAAAATAAACTAAAATAAGAAACCTAAACTAAAATAAATAAACCAAAAATGAATTAACTAAACTAAATAATAATAAATAAACCTAAATAAAATAAAAAATAAAATAAATTAAAATAAATAAAAAATAGACAAAATAAACTAAATAAACCTAAACCTACTAGTTTACTTAATTTAAAAAAAAACTCTAAACCCCAACCCTAAACCTTAAATCCTAAACCCTAAACCCTAAACCTACAACCCTAAACCTACAACCCTAAACCTAAAACCCTAAACCTAAAAAACCCTAAACCCTAGAAAAGCATAAAACCTAAACCCTTAACCCTCACAACCCTAAACCTTAAAGGCTAAACACTAAACCCTAAACCCTAAATGCTAACTCTAAACCCTTAACCCTAAAACACTAAAGCCTAAAACCCTAAACCCTAAACCCTAACTCGAAACCCTAAACCCTAATAGCATAAACCCTAAAACTCTAAAACCTAAACCCTAAACCCCAAACCCTAAACCTAAACCTAAAGCAACTAAATAAATTAGAAAATAAACCTAAATTTCTTAACCTAAAAACTAACACCCAAAGAATGGGCATAACCTTGGCCAAGGAACATCATCGCCAGGCTCAATTTAGATCGGAGGTGTGGCGATGGCGGTTATCGTAGTGGTGGGGTGGATCTTGAGGGCGTGGATATGAAGGTGGTGGTGAATCGAGATTATGAGGAGGGAGGAGCGATGTAGTACTGACCATGGTCAAGGGAGAGAGATGGGGATATGATGACATCCCGCTACTCAAGAGGCGGGGATGGTTCTGATGGGAATTAGAGAAATTGAAGCATGACCGATCCGATATACTGCTTATGGAACTTTGTCTTTATTGTAAAGATGATTCTAGTTATCTAGGGTTTTTGATTTATGCGTGCTCATTTTTTATCTATGTCATTTCTTGTGTTTTAAAAAACTTTGTGTGTTACTTGGTTGATGAAATCAAAAAGAAAAAATGTTGAATTTGAATTTCTTCTCTGTTAAAAAAAACTAAAAGCCTTAAACTCTAAACTAAAACCTGAACCCTAGCCCTAAAACCTAAACCCTAAACCCTAAACCCTAAACCCTAAAAATCCTAAACCCTAAACCCTAAATCCTAAAACCCTAAACCCTAAACCCGAAACCTTAAAACTTAAACCCTAAACCCTAAACCCTAAACTCCAAACCCTAAACCATAAACCCTAAACTCTAAACCCTAAACCCTATACCCCAAACCCAAAACCCTCAACTAACCTTAAACCCTAAACCCTAAACCCTAAATCTTAAACTCTAAAAAGTTAAATACCTTAACTAAACTAAATAAAACCTAAAAATAAAACAAATTAGAAAGCTTAAACCAAAATAAAATAAAAGAAATAAAATATAAAGAAAAACATAAACTAAAACCTAAACCTAAGCCTAAAAAGAAAGTAAAATTACAAATAAAAACCTAAATTAAAGTAAAAAATAAAAAACCTAAATAAAATAAAAACTAAACTTAATATAAAAATAAAATAAACCTAAAATAAATAAAAACTAAATAAAAACCTAAATTTAAGAAATAAACCTAAAAATAAAAAATCTAAATAAAATAAAAACTAAATGTCAAATAAAAATAAAATAAACCTAAAATAAAATAAAATAAAAACTAAATAAAAACCTAAACCAAAAAAATAAACCTAGAAATAAAACCTAAAATTAAATTAAAAATAAAACCTAAACCTAAAACTAAAAAAAAACCTGAACTTGAAATAAATAAAATAAAATATACCAAAACCTAAACTAAAATAAACTAAAATAAAATAAATAAAACTTAAACCTAAACTTAAACACTAGACTAAATAAAATAAAATAAACAAAAATGAAACCTAAACATAAACTAAAAAATAAAACCTAAAAATAAACCTAAAATAAAAACCTAAAACCTAAACCTAAAAAAATAAAATAAAAACCTAAACCTAAAGTTAAAAATAAAAATTAAACCTAAACCTAAGAAATGAAATAAAAATAAAACTAAACTAAAAAAGCAAGCATCAACCTAAACCTCAACCTAAAAATAATCTAAAATAAAAAACCTAAACTAAAATAAATAAACAAAAAATAAATTAACTAAACTGAATAAAAATAAAAAAATAAACCTAAATAAAAATAAAAAAATAAAGCTAAAGATAAAATGAAAATAAGTAAAATAAACTAAATAGAAACCTAAACTGGTAGTTTACTTAATTTTTTTAAAACCTAAAATAAAACCCTAAACCTGTAAATCATAAAGAAACCTGGACCCAAAATGAAACTAGCCAAAGCCACAAACCATGAAGCCATAAACCCAAAACCCTGATCCTTAAATCATAAAACCTTAACCATAAGATGTACAACCCACTGATCCTAAAGCCACTGAAACCACTGATCCACAATCACTGAGCCCTAAAGCTTAAAACCTAAAACCACTAAAACTGAGCTGAAGCTAAATTAAACATAAAAAAAAAATTAAAAAACCTAAACCTAAATAAATTAAAAATAAAAATAAAACTAAACTAAAAAATAAGCTTAAACCTAAGCCTAAACCTAAAAAAGATACTAAAATAAAAAACCTAAAATGAATTAACTAAACTAAATAAAAATAAAAATATACCTAAATAAAATAAAATAAAATAAAATAAAATAAATAAAAAAAAAAAAAATAAATAAATAAATAAATCTAAACCTACAAGTTTACTTAATTTAAAAATAACCCTAAACCCAAAACCCTAAACTTAAATCCTAAACCCTAAACAACCATAAAATAACCCTAAACCTACAACCCTAAACCTAAAACTCTAAACCCTAAAGAAGCATAAAACCTAACCCCCAACCTCAAAACCCTAAACCTTAAAGCCTAAACACTAAACCCTAAACCCTAAACCCTAACCCTAAACCCTAAACCCTAAAACCCTAAACCCTAAACCCTAAAAGCATAAATCCTAAAATCATAAACCCTAAACCCTAATCCCTAACCCTAAACCTAAACTTAAAGAAATTAAATAAATTAAAAAATAAACCTAAATTTCTAAACCCTAAACTAACCCTACACCCTAAGAATGGGCATAACATTGATGAAAGGAACATCATCATCAACTAGGCTCAATTTAGATCTGGCGATGGAGGTGTTGGCAGTGGCAGTAATTACCATAGTGGTGGGGGTGGATCTTGAGGTGCTGGTGGATATGAAGGTGGTGGTCAGAGTACTGGCAGTTATGGAGGTGGAGGGAGCGATGTAGGTTATAGCCGTAGTGGTGGTCGAGGGAGTGATTGAGGATATGATGGCAGATCCCGCTACTCGAGAGGCAAGGGTGGTTTTGATGGGAACTGGAGAAACTGAAGAATGGCCAATCCGATCTACTGCTTATGGAATTATGTCTTTATTGTAGAGATGGTTCTAGTTATCTATGGTTTTTAATTTATGCGTGCTCATTTTTTATCTATGTCATTTCTTGTGTCTTAAAATACTTCGTGTGTAACTTGGTTGATGAAATCAAAAAGAAAAAAAAGACTGAATTTGAATTTATTCTCTATGAAAAAAACCAAAAGCCTTAAGCTCTAAACTAAAACCTTAACCGTAGACTTAAAACCAAAACCCTAATCCCTAAACCCTAAAAACCCTAAACCCTAAACCCTAAAACTTAAACCCTAAACCCTATACCCTAAACCCTAAACCCTAAACTCTAAACCCTAAACCCTAAACCCTAAACCCTCAACTAACCTTAAACCCTAAACCCTAAATCCTAAACTCTAAAAAGCTAAAAACTTAAACTAAACTAAAGAAAACCTAAAAAATAAAAGAAATTAGAAAGCCTAAAATAAAATAAAATATATATAATATAATGAAACCTAAACTAAAACTAAACCTAAGCCTAAAAAGAAAGTAAAATTACAAATAAAAACCTAAATTAAAGTAAAACATACAAAACCTAAATAAAATAAAAACTAAACTTAAAATAAAAATAAAATAAACCTAAAATAAATAAAAACTAAATAAAAACCTAAACCTAAAAATAAAAAATCTAAATAAAAACTAAATGTCAAATAAAAATAAAATGAACATAAAATAAAATAAAATAAAAACAAAATAGAAACCAAAACCAAAAAATAAATAGAAAATTAAAACCTAAAATTAAATAAAAAATAAAACCTAAACCTTAAACTAAAAAAACCAGACTTAAAATAACCAAAATAAAATATGCCTAAACTTAAAATAAACTATAAATAAAATACATAAAACCTAAACTAAACTAAACATAAAACTAAATAAAATAAAATAAACTAAAATTAAACCTGAACCTAAACTAAAAAATAAAACCTCAAAATAAACCTAAGATAAAAACCTAAAACCTAAACCTAAAAAAATAATATTAAAACTAAACCTAAAAAAATAAAATTAAAACTTAAACCTAAATGTAAAAAAAAATAAAATAAACCTATAAAAATAAAATAAAAAATAAAACTAAAATAAAGTAAGCATAAACCTAAATCCAAACCTAAAAATAATCTAAAATAAATAACCTAAACTAAAATAAATTCACCAAAAATAAATTAACTAAAGTAAATAAAAATAAAAAATAAACCTAAATAAAAATAAAAAATAAACTAAACTAAAATAAATAAAAAATAGAGAAAATAAACTAATTAAACCTAAACCTTCTGGTTTACTTAATTTTAAAAAACCCTAAACCCTAAAACCATAATCCCTAAATCGTAAACCCTAAACCCTAAAGCATACAACTCTAATCCCTAAACCCTAAACCCCAAATCTGAAACCCTAAACCCTGAAACCTAAAAACCTAAAACCCTAAAAACCTAAACCTAAATAAAATAATACCTAAAAGTAAAATAAATAAAAAAACTTGAACCTAAATAAATAAAAAAATGAAATAAAATAAAAACCTAAACCTAAACCAAAACTTAAATGTAAAAATAAAATAAATAAAATAAAAAAAAACTAAAATAAAAATAAAATAAACCTAAAATAAAAATCTAAATAAAATAAAACTAAACTTCAAATAAAAATAAAATAAACTTAAAATAAAAAAAATAAAACTAAATAAAACCTAAACCAAAAATAAACCTAAAATAAAACCTAAAATTAAATATAAAATAAAACCTAAACCTTAAACTAAAAAAACAGACACAAATACACAAAATAAAATATACCTAAACCTAAACTAAAATAAACTAAAATAAAATAAATAAAACCTAAAGCTAAACCTAAACACTAAAATAAATAAAATAAAATAAACTAAAATGAAACCTAAATCTAAACTAAAAAAATAAACCTAAAAATAAACCTAAAATAAAACCAAACTTAAACCTAAAAAAATAAAATAAAACCTAAACTAAACTTAAACTAAAATAAACATAAATCTAAAATAAATTAAAAATAAACCTAAACTTAAACCTAAAAATAAACAAAATAAAACCTAAACTAAAATAAATAAACCTAAAATGAATTAACTAAACTAAATAAAATAAAATTAAAATAAATAAAAATAAAAATAAAATAAACTAAAATAAATAAAATGAATAAATGAACTAAATAAACCTCCACTGCTGGTTTACTTAATTTAAAAAAAAAAACTACTACCCTAAACCCCTACCACTAAACTGCAACCTACCCTGCAACCCTAAACTAAAAAACCTAAACCACCCAAACCTTAAAAGCATAAACCTAAACTCTAAACCTTAAAGCCTAAACACTCTCTTGACCCTAAACCCTAACCTAAACCTTAAAAAACCCCTAAAACTAAACCCTAAACTAAACACTAAATCCTAAAAGCATAAACCACAAACCCTAAACCCTAAACCCAAACCCTAAACCCCCCACCCACTAAACCTAAATCAACTAAATAAATTAAAAATAAACCTAAATTTCTAAACCCTAAACTAACCGTACACCTTAAGAATGGGCATAACCTTGATGAAAGGAACATCATCGTCAACTAGGCTCAATTTAGATCTAGCGGTGGAGGTGTAGGTGGTGGCAAAAATTATCGTAGTGGTGGGGGTGGATCTTGAAGTGCTGGTAGAAATGAAGGTGGTGGTCAGAGTACTGGCGGTTATGGAGGTGGGAGGGCGATGTGGGTTCTGAGTGGTGGTCGAGGAGAGATGGGATATGATGGTAGATCCACTACTGAGAGGCGGTTCGATGGGAACTGGAGGAAGAAGAATGGACGATCCGATCTACGCTTATGGAATTGTGTCATTATTATAGAGATGGTTCTAGTTTTCTAGGGTTTTTTGATTTATAGGTGCACATTTTTTATCTATGTCATTTCTTGTGTCTTAAAAAACTTGGTATGTTACTTGGTTGATGAAATCAAAAGGAAAAAAATGCTGAATTTGAATTTATTCTATTTAAAAAAAACCAAAAAACCTTAAACTCTAAACTAAAACTTAAACCCTAGACCTAAAACCTAAACTCAAAACCCTAAACCTTAAACTCTAAAATCTAAACCCTAAACCCTAAACCCTAAACCATAGACCCTAAAAAACTAAACCCTCAACACCAAACCCTAAACCCTAAATCCTAAACACTAAAAGGTAAACTAAACTAAATAAAACCTAAAAAAATAAAAGAAATTAGAAAGCCTAAACCAAAATAAAAATATAATATAATAAAAACATAAACTAAAACCTAAACCTAAGCTTAAAAAGAAAGTAGAATTACAAATAAAAACCTAAATTAAAGTAAAAAATCAAAAACCTAAATAAAATAAAAACTAAACTGAAAATAAACGTAAAATAAACCTAAAATAAATAAAAACCTAAACTTAAAAAATAAACCTAAAACTAAAACTTAAAAAAAAATTAAAAATAAAACTTAAATCTAAATAAAAACATATACCTAAAATAAAATGAAATAAACAAACCTAAATATATAAACTTAACTAAAATAAATAAAACTTAAACCAAACCTAAAATAAACTAAACCTAAACCTAAACTTAAACCCTCAATAAAATAAAATAAACTAAAATAACCTAAACCTAAAAAAAAAATAAACCTAAAATAAACCAAAAACCTAAACCAAAATAAAATAAAACCCAAACCTAAACCAAAAAATAGAAATAAACCTAAACTAAAATATATTAAAATAAAATTAAACTAAAATAGACTTAAACCTAAACCTAAAAATAAACTAAAATAAAAAAACCTAAAGTAAAAGATAAATACTAAATAAATTTAAAATAATAAATAAATAAAATAAAATAAACTAACATAAAAAATAAATAAATAAATGAACATGGTCTTAATTTTAAAATAAAATAAAAAAAAAACCCTAACCTACATGACCTATATAAACCCAAAACCTTAATATCCTAAACCCTAAACCCTAAACCCTAAACCTTAAAAACCCTAAACCCTAAACTATAAACACTAAACCCTAAAACTTACAACCCTAAACTCTAAACCCCAAACCCTAAAAAACTAAAAACCTATACCTAAACTAAATAAATCTAAAAAAAACATAAACTTAAATAAAATAAAATAAAAACTAAAACTAAAACAGAAACCTAAACATACAAATAAAATAAGATAAAAAAAATAAAAACTAAAATAAAATAAAATAAATAAAAATCTAAACTAAAATAAAATAAAAATAATAAAATAAAATAAAATAAAATAAAAACTAAATAAAACCTAAACCAAAAAAAAACATAAAAATAAAACTTAACAATAATAAATAAAACATAAAACCTAAAACTAAAATAAAGCCTAAACCTAAACTAAACTAAACTAAAATAAAATAAATAAAACCTAAACTGAAACCTAAAATAAATTAAACCTAAACTAGAAAATAAATAAAATAAAATAAACTAAAAATAAACCTAAAAATAAACTAAAAAATAAAACCTAAAAATAAACCAAAAATAAAAACCTAAAACCTAAAATAAAAAATAAAATAAAAATTTAAACCTAAACCAAAAAATAAAAAATAAAATATAAACCTAAAAAATAAAATAAAAATAAAACTAAATTAAACAAATAAGCATAACAAACCTAAACCTAAAAAAAATAAACTAAAATAAAAACCTAAACTAAAATAAATAAACCTAAATAAATAAAATTAAATAAAATAAATAAATAAATAAAATACTAAAATTAAAATAAATGAACTAAACCTAAACTCATATCCTAAACCCTATACCCCTTAAAACCCTAAACCCTAAACCTAAATCCTAAACCCTAAACCCTAAACCTAAACCTAAACCCTAAACCTCCCAAAAACCCTAACTATGCCTAAACCCTAACCCTAAAACAAACCATAAAACCTAACCCCTTAAACCCCAAACCCTAAACTAACCTAAAAAATAGCAGTAAACCCTAAGAATGGGCCTTTATGTAGGAACATGGATCAATTAGCTAGAGTCTGCAATCAGGCGGTGGAAGGTGGGCTGGGAAAAGCGGGGTGGTATCATAATGGTGGTGGGGATCAATACTAGTGGATATCAGTGGTGGTCGGTGGTGGTTATGGGAGGAGCGATGGAGGTTATAGCCATGGTGGTGCCGAGGGTATGATGGCGATCCACTCGAGGAGAGGAGTGGTTGATGGGAGAAAGCGAAGAAACGATCGATTCTTGCTTATTGAGCGTGTCATTATCTAGGGTTTTGATTACCTCTAAGGGTGCTCATTTTTATCTATGTCATCACTTCTGTCTTAGAAAACTTGGGGTGCTACATGGTTGATAAAATCAAAAAGAAGAAATGTTGAATCTGAATTTGTTCTTTATTAAAAAAAACCTTAAACCCTAAACCCTAAACTAAAACTTAAACCCTAATCCTAAAACCAAAACCCCAAACCCTAAACCCAAAACCCTAAAAACTTTAAACCCTAAACCCTAAACCCTAAACCTTAAACACTAAAACCCTAAATCCTAAACCATAAACCCTAAACCACAAAACCTCTAAACTCTAAACTCTAAACCCTAAACCCAAAACCATAAACCCTAAACTAACCCTAAACTATCCTTAAACTCTAAAGCTTAAACCTTGAATAAAGATTAGGAGTAGATCTAAAGAATGAGCTAATCCTTACATAGTTATGGTAGCTAAAGAAATTATCTTGAAGAGACTTTCCATTGACTATTAGAGATTTGAATACCCTAAATCATATTATAATACTATATATTATAGTATAATGTAGCATCACATATTTGAGCATGCAGTAATGGGTTTTTGGATGTTATAAGATGTTTTGAAATGTTTTAGTATATTATGGTATTGTGCCCTATAGTCTATATTTATATAAATCATAAAAATATTGATTTAATAAATCATATGATGAAATTTGTTAAACTTGAAGTGGGAATTTGGTTGTAGTACCAAAGGTGTGCTACACCACTTATAGTCTAAAAAGTAAGATTCTATGTTCAAAATAAATATTATATATCATAGCATAGTATAACATCATATATATTAATATATATAGTTCTACTCATTTCAATATCTTTTAGTATTTTACAATCATGCAGTCGAGCCTACACTAGAATTATTTATAAAAAAGTTGATTTAGAATTTAAAATGGTAAAATTTGGCCAAATTGATAATAGGTAGAGCATGGTATCATAATATATTATTTTAATTTAAAATATGTAAGTTATATGACTAAAATATATAGTTTTTATTGTTTAGACTAATATTATGATTTGCTATCTTAAGCAATCCCTTATGTTGTGATATGCAATATAATTTAATATAATATGTTATAGTGTATTATAATATAAGATGCCATAACATAGTGTAGCATCATGAATTATAGCATACTATTGTGTATTACTACTTATTGTTTAGCATATTTTAGTTTGTTATAGGATGATGTAGTAGAGTTTATACTAGTATAATTCATAAAAAAACTAATTTATAGCAGAGATGATGGGATTTGGCTAAATTTAATGTAAGCTTCATGGAACGTCATTGGGGGTGTCCTATGGTGTGTCATTTAATCAAAAGAATGGAATTTTGCATCGAAAATAAATGTTCGTTTTTCAACTAAATTTTATAAATTTTTTGCTTAAAGTGATTCATTTTAAGGTCTGATGTAAGATAATTTAAAGGTTAAGATGGAAGAATTTGGCCAAATTTATGGCACAGACCAAGAAGCAACACAAAAATTATGCTATTTTGTACCATTTGTACTAAAAAAATAAAAATTTTACATCCAAAATGAACATTATTCATATTTTTAGAAAATTTTATTTTTTGTTCCTTTTAAGTGATTCTATTGAGATGTAATGTTAGACAATATATTACATTATAACATATTATAATATAACATCATATATTATAATATAATATAGTGTGTTAATACACACTATAATATTTTTAGCATGATATTGTATAGTTAGTTTGATCTTGCAGCATCACAAATCATTAAATGTTGATTACAATGTTAAGATGATGTAATTTGAATGAATAAATCATAATGATTTTATTTGAAGTATTAAGGGTGTGCATAAGAGAAGAAATAATATTTGATGAGAATTCCATGTCAAGGACATGGAGGGAGATCCACTAGGGGATTACACATGCATTGGACATGACATGAGAGGGGTCTATGTCTAAGGAATAGGAGAAGAACATTTTCTGGAGTAAGGTTTGAATTTGATTTGATTTATGGAAAGAAGATCTACTAGGCATAAGAATCTATAATTCACCAGGGGTTAAGACTAAATCAACTTTAATTTGTTTTGTTTTAATTTATGTGGAGGCATATATATTAGAGAGACGTGCTCAAGTACACTGGGAATCGAGTATATAAACATTCCACCTCGGAAGCAGGTTTGGGATATCTATTGGGAATTGGGATTTGAGTTTGATTTCATAGATTTGTTGGGAGATGTATCCATTGGGGAAAAGAATTTGGTTTTGAATTTGATTTGTTTGCATGACTTATTATATATGATTTAGGGCCCCATTGGAAAAAAGAGTGTGATTTAACTCCACTGGGAAAATTAGAATGGGTTTAATTTAATCTAAGTAAATGTATGGACCCTGTAGGTGTGCGATGGATCCACTGAGAAGGGGCTATATTAGCCTTGACCAACCTTAGGTAAAATCCAAAGGGATAGTCTACTAATTATGGGGTAAAGCTAGCCAACCTAAGGGGTTGCCTTTCAGTGTGCAACGACTGTGCTAAAAAGAAGGCATAATAGATTTACATCTTTTAAAGTAGGGAACAACCATTGGGGTGACCTATTCATAGCACAACAAATCGATGCAACTTAGGGGCCACTACTGAGAGAATTTCACTGGGGACTTATATCAACTCTAGAGTAGTCAGGCGATTCCTATAGGGAGTTTTACTGACATTGTCCTAAAGATAGGATACCTTCTTGGGAAAAGGTACCACTAGGGGTGTCCTCCTAATCCATAAGTGAATATATATTCTATTTATATGTTTTCGTGGACCTTGTTGGTGTGCAAGAAACCACATTGAGAAGGGCCTATGTCAGATTTGACCTATCTCAGATTTACTGGACCAAGGGAAAATTTGCAAATCCACAAGGCAGATTCTCCAACCATAGGATTGGTTACTAAGAAAGCAGAACTGTCCAATTTGATTGTAACCCAGGTAGTGTCTAAATGGGGTCGTAAAGCATGTGATCCAAATATAGTGCCACAGGAGAGGTGCTACTAGAGGCGTTATCCTAAGCCTTGGAAAACAAAGCCTATAGGTGTACAGTGGCCAACTCAAGGAGAATGCATAGCAGACTTAAATTTGCTATTAGTGGTGTATCCTAAGGTGTGAGAACCAACCAACCTAATGTGTATCCATAAGCATGAGTGGTGTATCCATCAGCATAGTGAGAACCAACAAACCTAAGGTACCAATCGGTGTGCAATGATCAACCTTGAAATAAAGCATGTAGGCTTACAACTTTCCAAGTGAAACTAATCATCGAGATCGTCTGTCATCAGCACGACATATATTATTTGACCTAGAGTGACTACTTAGTGGGGAGCCCCAAGGAAGGACTGGACCTAGACTTGATGTAGTCAAGAGGAAAGGAGCATCTAGGGGACTTATCCTAAACCTCAAATATACTCAACCTAGTTAGTGTATGAAGGCTAATCTAAGAAGAAAGAGTAGTAGACTCACATCCTCTTAAACGAAACCAACATGAGGTAGCTTACCGGCCACATAGTAAGGCCTACCAAACTAATAAGGCACTCATCAGTGTGGAGTGGCCAAGTAAGGAAGGAAAGTATAGCAGACTTATATCCTCCAAAGCAAGAAGACTACTAGGGTGACACACTAGCAGGGTAGCATGTCACCGACTAGAGCGACTCTTGAGAGAGTGCCACAGTTATCTTAAGTTAGAGTAGCCCGAGATAAAAGATATGTGTTTATTTTATATGTTTGTGTGCATTTTGTGTTCCTGTTGTGTTGATGAAGGATAGGACACTGCTTAGGTTCTTTACACCAACCCTAAAACATCATGTGATTTAAAACAAGAATACTTTCAACATGGATTAGATTAAATTCAAAATGGAATTTTGATTGATTATAATTATTTTCAAACATGATTTATAATATTTCTTTAAGTAGAGCCCATTAATTGGAAGAATTAGGTGCTCTCCCTTATGATTAATAAGCTGATAAGATCTTCCTTGGTAGGCCTTCTGTATGGTAAAAAGGCCTTCCTAAGTTGGTTCAAACTTGCCTCCCATCTTATAACGGGCAATAATCGATCTCCTTAGAACTAAAATAAGCTCTCCTTCTTGAAAAGCTCTATGATAAACCAAGTTATTATGAGCTTGAATCATTTTAGCTTTATACAACTTGAGGTTTTAGCATGCTCGCAAGCATTTCTCTTCCAAACCTTCGAGCTCTTCTAACCGCAACTTGGCATTCTGCTCTATTGTGATTTTTCTACCCACAACTATTCTTAGTGATGGGAGTTATACTTTTAATAGTAGAATGACTTCAGACCCATACACTAAGGAGAAAGGATTAGAATGAGTTGTTGTTCTATATATGGTGCGGTTGGCTGATAAGGCTTCAACTAACTGTTCATGCCACTGCCACTTATTATTATCGAGTGTATTCTTTAGTATTTGGATTATAGTATGCTGAAGACTTCTGCTAATCCATTTGCCCTTAGATAGTTGATGGTAGAGTATCTCCAATCAATGTTGTATTCTGAGCAAAGTTGTTGGTCTCGGTGCTCTTGAATACAATACCAATATCAGATATAATTCATTGAGGCACTCCAAACTTATATACGATATGGTTCCTAAAAAATTGGAGCACATGTTGAGCTATGACCTCTCTAAGTGGAATCACCTTCACCTAATTGGAAAAGTAAGTAGTAGCTAAGATGAATCGATGACCCTTGGAAAGAGGATCAATCAGACCCACTATGTTAGTACCCCAACACTCGAATGGACATGAGACTAATTTAAGATGTAGAATATTGGGTGGTTGGTGTAGGACCACACCGTGTATTTGACATTGGTGGCCTCGCCTAGCATAGCCATGCAATATTTGATCATCAACGGTCAGTTGTATCCTAGTCTCTTAATCTTGGCTTTCATCTTCGGACCAGATTGGTTGGATCCACATAATCCAGAGTGTACTTCGATCATGAACTTATTAACTTCGTGATTATCTAAACAATGTAACCATATATGATCGAAAGAACACTGATATAAGATACCATCCATAAGAGCGTAGGAAAGTGCTCCCTGCTTCATCTGATGGGATTGGGACTTCTCGTCAGGTAGTTTTTATTTATTTAGGTAATCCATGAATGGTTTCCTCCAATCTAACTCCTCATCCTTTTTAGCAATGGAAACCTCCCCTTCAAGAGAGTACTTTTTGATGAGTTCAATATCAATAAGGAATAAAATTTATCTATTTGGTCCTTTATTGATAAGGACTAATCCTTCAGACTTACCAACTCCTTGGCAAGCTTGGCTAAAGCATATATTACGATGTTCTCTCCTCGAGGAATCTTATAAATGGTAACCTCTGGGATTTGGGCCAACAACTCTATGGTGTACTTGTGATAGTGATGGATCTTGAGCTTTATAACCTTATAGGACCCAACGATTTAGTTGATAATTAGCTAAGAATCCCTAAAGATGTTGATGTTCTAGATGCTTAGAGTAACGGATAACTCTAAACTTGCAATCAGAGCCTCATATTTGGCTTTGTTGTTGGTGCAAGGATTGGACAGATGATATGAAAATCTTATCACATCACAGTCCGGAGTTAAGAGAACTATTCCTACCCCTGCCTTTCTTGGAATAGTAGATTGCAGTTTTTCTCCTTTTTGAGAGGAAACCGCACCATTAAAGTACATCTCCCAGTGCTGAATGCTAGTATCCCCTAAGTTCATGATTTGTTCATCGGGGAGATCATCACTAAGCAGAGAGTCGTAAGTGGGTGTGTTGCTAAGAAATCTATTAGTGCTTGTCCTTTCACCACACGGAGGGGTATGAAGGTAATGTCAAATTGTGAGAAGATCATGGACCGTCGTGCCAACTATTAGGATAGTGTCAGCCATGTGATACTACAGGGGATTGATCCTAGAGATTAAGTTCACCTTATGAGGAAGCATGTTGTGCTGTAACTTTTGGGATGCAAAGATTAAAGCTAGGCAATACTTTTCAATAGTTGGATAATTAGCCTCAAGAGGGATTAGAGGATGACTGAGGTAGTAGAGTGTGTTTTCCTTCCCTTCGTCATTAGCTTGGGCCAACAAAGAACCAAGTGAGTCATCTAACGTAGCAGTGTAAAGTATGAGCGGCTTGCGGGAGACTAGGCGGCTGACATCATCGTAATGCTTGTTGTCTTGAAGGCATGCTCACTCGTCATCCCACTTGAACTTGGCATCCTTTTGACAAGTCGAGAATGGTGACATCTTCTTGATAGGTTGGATATAAATCATCTTAGATATGCCAATCGCTCTTGAAATGATCTGAGTTGAGTTAAACTTTTAGAGGGTGGCATTTCTAATATTGCCTTCATCTTCTCCGAATTAATTTTGATTCTTTGGTGTCGTATAATAAACCCAAGGAATTTCCTTAAGCCACTTCTAATGCACACTTCTGGGGGTTCATTTTATGATTAAATTGTCTTAACTGTTTGAAAATTACTTCAAGTCAAAGAGATGGTCTTCCTTTTTTATACTTTTGACCACGAGATCATCAACATAGCATTCGACTTGATGATGAATGAGTTCGTCAAAGATTCAAGTCTAAAATAAAATAAAAACCTAGACCTAAAAATAAAATAAAATAAACTAATAAAAATAAACTCAAATAAAATAAATAAAAACCAAAACTAAACTAAAAAGTAAAATAAACCTCAAAATAAAAAACCTAAATAAAATAAAAACTAAACGTAAAATAAAAATAAAATAAACCTAAAATAAAAACTAAATAAAAACTTCAACCTAAAAAATAAATCTAAAAATAAAACCTAAAAATAAATATAAAGTTAAACCTAAACCCTAAAGGAAAAAAAAAAACCAAAACTAAAATAAAAATAAAATAAAATAAATAAAATAAACCTAAACCTAAACAAAATAAACTAAACTAAAATAAACAAAACCTAAACTTAAACCTAGATTAAATAATATAAAATAAACTTAAACCTAAACTTTCGGTTGCATTGTTGTAGGCACAAAATAAAGAGCACAAATCTAAACTAAAAAAAATAAAAACTAAAACCTAAAATGAAATAAAACTTAAGCCTAAAGAAAAAGAAATAAAATAAACTCAACAAAATATTAAACCTAAACCTAAAAAATTAACTAAAATGAAAAACCTAAATTAAAATAAATCAACTAAACAAAATAAAAATAAAAAATAAACCTAAATAAAAATAAAAATAATAAAATAAACTAGAATAAATGAAAAATAAACTACATAAAATAAATACAACTAAACCTATTAGTTTACTTAATTCGAAAAAAAACTCTAAACCATAAATCCTAAGTCCTAAACCCAACCCTGTAAACCTAAAACCCTAAACTCTAAACCCTAAAACCCTAAACCCTAAACTAAATAAACTAAATAAAACTAAACCTATTTTAATTTTAAAAACACCAAACTCTAAATCATAAACCATAAACCATAAACCTAAACCTAAAACCCTAAACCCTAAAAACCTAAAATCCTAAATCATAAACCCAAGACTAAACTAATTATAAAACCCTAAACCATAAGTACAACCTTAAACCTAACCCTAAACCTAAACCCTAACCTAACTAAACCCTAAACCCTAAATCGTAATCCTAAAAGTAACTAATCATTAAAAAATAAACCTAAACCCTAAAACCTAAATAAACTAAACCTAAACACTAAGAGTGGGTAACCTTGATGGCGGAACATCAATGTCAACTTCCTCAGATTTGGTGGAGGCTAAGGCGGCATTAATGGTGGTGGGGGGTTCTAGTGGTGCTGGTGGATATGGAGTTGATGGTCTGAGCAGTGGTGATTATGGAGGCAGGAGAATCAACAGAGGTCACAGTCGTGGTGGGGGTAAAGGGAGATATCAGGGATATGATTTTGGATACCACTACACGAGAGGCCGAAGTAACTCTGATGGTAATGGAGAAACTAAAGAACGGCTGATCCGATCTGCTGTTTATGAAATTATGTCTTTAAAGTAGAGAAAGTTCTAATTATCTAGGGTTGTTGATTTTCTTTATGCGTGCTCATTTTTTATCTATGTCGTCGCTTATGTCTTAGTAAGTTTGGTGTGTTACTTGGTTGTTGAAATCAAAAAGAAGAAATGTTGAAAACCCTAAACCCTAAAAACACTAAACACCCTAAACCTTAAAGCCCAAACCCTAAAAATGAAATAAATAAAAAACCTAAACCAAAATAAAATAAAAAAATAAATTAAATTAAAACCTAAACCTAAACCAAAACTTAAAAAAGAAAATAAAATAATAAATAAAAACTAAACTAAAATAAAATAAATAAAACCTAAACTAAAGTAAAAAAAATAAAACCTAAATAAAATAAAACAAAAAATAAAATAAAAAACTAAATAAAAAAACTAAACCTAAAAAATAAAATCTAAAATAAATAAAAAATAAAACCTAAACCCTAACCTAAAAAATAAAAATAAAGAAACCTAAACCTAAACTAAAATAAACTAAACTAAAATAACTAAACTAAAACCTAAACCTAAAATAATATAAACCTAAACCTAAACCTAAACCTAAACCTAAACCCTAAATAAAATAAAATAAACGAAAATAAACTACCTAAACTAAAAATAATACCTAAAAATAAACCTAAATAAAACCTAGAACCTATTCTAAAAAAATAAAGTAAAAACCTAAAGTGAAACCTAAAAAAAAAATAAAACCTAAACCAAGAATATAAAATAAAATAAAACTAAACTAAAAAATAAACCTAAACCTAAAAAATAACTAAAATAAATAAACTAAACTAAATAAAAAATTAAAATAAAGCTAATTATAAATAAAAAAACTAAAATAAACTAAAATAAATAAAAAATAAACTAAATAAATCTAAACATACCAGTTTACTTAATTTAATAAACAATCAAAAAATTAAATAAATAACCTTAAACCCTATACCCTGAAGCGTAAACCATAATACTCTAAACCCTAAACCATAATACTCTAAACCCTAAACACTAAAACAATAAACACTAAACCTTGAAACCCTAAACCCTAAACCCTAAACACTAAACCCTAAACCCTAAAACCTACAACCTTAAACCCTAAACCCTAAAACCTACAACCATAAACCCCAAACTTTAAATTTTAAACTCCAAACCCTAAACCTTAAACCCTAAACCCTAAACCTTAAACCCTAAACCCTGAACCCTGAACCTTAAAAACCTAAAAACCTAAACCTAAATTAAATAAAACCAAAAAATAAAATAAATAAAAAAATTTAAACCTAAATAAAAGAAAATAAAAACCAAAACTAAAACCTAAACTGCAGCCTAAACCTAAACCTAAAAATAAAATAAAATAAATAAAAATACAGCTGAAATAAAATATGAAAACATAAACTAAACTAAAGAAAATAAAATAAACCTAAAAATAAAAAGCCCAAATAAAATAAAAATTAAACATAAAATAAAAATAAAATAAACCTAAAGTAAAATAAAATAATAAATAAATAAAAATCTACATCCAAAAAAATACATATAAAAATATAAAAATAAAAACTAAACCCTAAAAAAAAAAAAAAGCAAATAAACAAAATAAAATAAACCTAAAAACAAAATAAATAAAATAAAATAAATTAAACCAAAACCTAAAATAAACTTAACCTAAATCCTAAACTAAATGAAATAAAATATACTAAAAATAAACCAAAACGTAAACTAAAAAATAAAACTTAAAAATAAACCTGACATAAAAACCTAAAACTTAAACCTAAAAAAATAAAATAAAAACTTAAACCTAAAAAATAAATCTTAAACTTAAAAAATTAAATAAAAAGAAAACTAAACTAATAAATAAACATAAAACATAACCTAAACCTTTAAAATAAACTAAAATAAAAAACCTAAACTAAAATAAATAAACCTAAAATAAATAAACCAAAATAAATAAAAATAAAAAATAAACCTAAATAAAAATAAAAAATAAAATAAGCACAAATAAATAAAAAATAAGAATATAAATAAACCTAAATAAAAAAACCTAAACCTAAACTAAAAAAATAAACTAAACTAAAATAAATAAAACTTAAACCTAAACCTAAAATACTACCATTAAACTCTAACTAAATAAAATAAAATAAAGTAAAATAAATCTAAACCTAAAATAAAAAATAAAACCTAAACATAAACCTAATATAAAAACCTAAAACCTATACCGAAAAATAAATAAACTAAAATAAATAAAAAATAAATAAATTAAACTAAAACTAAATTTTTTAAAAATGTAAAATAAATAAAAAACCCTAATTTTAAATCAAAACCATGAACCCTAAACCTAAACCCTAAACCCTAAACTCTAAACCCCAAACCATAAACCCTAAACCCTAAACCCTAAAAACATATACCTAAACTAAATTAAACCTAAAAAAACCTAAAACAAAAAAAAAATAAAATAATAAAATAATATAAAAACCTAAACTATACCCTAAACCTAAACTTAAACATAAAATGAAAATAAAATTAAAAAAATAAAAATTAAACTAAATTAAAATAAATAAAAACCTAAACTAAACTAAAAAATAAAATAAACCTAAAAATTAAAAACTGACCTAAAATAAAAACTAAACGTCAAATAAAAAGAAAATTATTTTGAAATAAAATAAAATAAAAATAAAATAAAATCCTAAATGAAAAAATAAACTTGAAAATAAATAAAAATAAAACCTATACCCTAAACTAAAAAAAACCTAAAATAAATAAAATAAAATAAACCTAAACCTAAACTAAAGTAAATCAAACCTAGACCTAAACCTAAAATAAACAAAACCTAAACCATAAACAAAATAAATTAAAATAAATCGGAGGTCACTGTGATGGTGGTGGCGGAGGGAGAGATTAAGAAATGATGGTGGGTCCTACTACATGAGAAGCCGGGTTGGTTCTGATGGGAACTGGAGAAATTGAAGAATGACCAATCTGATCTGCTACTTATGGACCTTTGTCTTTATAATAGAGACTATTCTAGTTATCTAGGGTTTTTTCTTTTCTCTATGTATGCTCTTTTTTTAACTATGTCATCACTTGTGTCTTAGGAAACATGGTGTGTTGCTTGGTTGATAAAATTGAAGAGAAGAAATGCTGAATCTAAATTTGTTTTCTATTAAAAAAACTAAAAACCCTAATCCCTAAACTAAAACATGAACCTTAGACCTAAAACCTGAACCCAAAACCCTAAACCCTAAACCTTAAAAACCATAAACCCTAAACCTTAAAACCTAAACCCTAAAACCATAAACCCTAAACCCTAAACCCTATAACCTAAACCCTAAACCCTCAACTAACTCTAAACGCTAAACCCTAAAATCTAAAAACCTAAACCTAAAATTAAAATAAATAAAAAAATCTAAACCAAATTAAAATAAAATAATAAAATATAATAAAAACCAAAACTAAAACCTAAACCTAATGCAAAACCTAAAAAAATAAAAAAAATTTAAGAACTAAACTAAAATAAAATAAATTAATTCCTAAATTAAACTAAAAATAAAAAACCTAAACAAAATAAAAACTAAACTTAAAATAAAATTAAATAAACCTAAAATAAAAATTGAATAAAAACCTAAACCTATAAAATAAACCTAAAAATAAATAAAAGATAAAACCTAAACCTTAAACTAAAAGTAAAAAAACTTAAACTTAAAATAAATAAAAAATAAACTTAAACCTGAACTAAAATAAACTAATCTAAAATAATAAAACCTAAACCTAAACCTAAAATAAATTAAACCTAAACCTAAACCTAAACCCTAAATAAAATAAAATAAATTTAAAATAAACCTAAACCTAAACTAAAACATAAAACCTAAAAATAAACCTAAAATAAAAAACTAAAACTGAAACCAACACAAATAAAAAAAAACCTAAATCTAAACCTAAAGAAATAAAATAAAACTTAAGCTTAAAAAAAAAACTACACTAAAAAATAAACCTAAACCTAAATTTAAAAAATAAACTAAAATAAAAAGCCTAAACTAAAATGAATAAACCTAAAATAAATAAACTAAACTAAATAGAAGTAAAAATAAACCTAAATAAAAACAAAAAATAAAATAAGCTCAAATAAATAAAAAGTAAACTAAATAAACTTAAACCTATGAGTTTACTTAATTAAAAAAATAGACCATAAAACTAACCCTAATACCTAAACCCTAAACCCTAAACCTTAAAACTAACCTTAAACCCTAAACCCTGAACCCTAAACCTACAACCCTAAACCATAAACCCTAAACCCTAAACTCTAAACACTTAATCCTAAAACCTGCAACTCTAAAGCCTAAACCCTAAATCCCAAACCCTAAACCCTACACTCCAAACCCTAAAAACATAAAAACCTTAACCTAAACTAAATGAAGCTTAAAAATAAAATAAATAAATAAACCTAAAATTAAATAAAATAAAAAAATAAAATAAAACTTAAACCTAAACTAAAACCTAAACCTAAACATAAACGTAAAAATCAAATAAACCTAAAAATAAAAACCCTAAAGAAAATAAAAAATCAACATAAAATAAAATAAACATAAAACATAATAAAATAAAAACTAAATAAAAACCTAAACCTAAAAATAAAACCAATAAATAAATAAAAAATAAATCTTTAAATCCTAAACTAAAAAAAATCTAAACCTAAAATAAACAAAATAAAATAAATCTAAACATAAACTAATATAAACTAAACTAAAATAAATAAAACCTAAACCTAAACCGAAAATAAACTTAACCTAAACCCTAAACTAAATGAAATAAAATAAACTAAAAATAAACCTAAACCTAAACTACAAAATAAAACTTAAAAGTAAACATAAAATAAAAACCTAAAACCTAAATAAAAAAATAGAATCAAAACCTAAACTAAACCAAAGAATAAAAATCAAACCTAAACTTAAAAAATAAAATGAAAATAAAACTAAACTAACAAAATCATAAAGCTAAACTTAAACCTTAAAAATAAACTAAAATAAAAAAACCTAAACTAAATAAAAATAAAAAATAAACCGAAATAAAAATAAAAAATAAAATAAACTAAAATAAATAAAATAAACTAAATAAACATAAATAATTTACTTAATTTAAAACCATAAACTAAACTTTAAACCTAAACCCTAAACCCTAAACTAACCCTAAACTAAACCTAAACCCTAAATTAACTAAATCCTAAACCCTAAACCCTAAACCTAAAATATAAACCCTAAACCTAAACCTAAACCCTAAACCCTAAACCTAAACCTAAAACTTATACCTTAAACTCTAAACCAACTATAAACCCTAAACCTAAACCTAAATACTTAAACCCTAAGTGCACAACCTAAAGATAAACTAACCTAAACCTAAAGCTCCTAAACATTAAACCTAAACCTAAACCTAAACCTAACCCAACCTAACCTAAACCATAAAACCAAAACCCTAAAATCATAAACCCTAAACCCTAAACCCAAACCTAAACCTAAACCAAAAAAACCTAAAACCTAAACATAAA
This sequence comes from Cymbidium sinense, assembly GCA_021442155.1. NCBI lineage: Eukaryota > Viridiplantae > Streptophyta > Magnoliopsida > Asparagales > Orchidaceae > Cymbidium > Cymbidium sinense. Next base: position 26,800 of record JAKCPB010001911.1, read on the forward strand.
CTAAATAAACCTAAAATAAATAAAATCATAAATTGAAATAATATAAAATAAAATAAAACCTAAACATAAACCTAAAAATAAAATAAAATAAAAAATAAAAATAAATTATGATAAAATAAATAAAAACCTAAATTAAATTTAAAAATAAAATAAACCAATGAATATTAAACCTAAATAAAATTAAAACTAAACATAAAACAAAAATAAAATAATCTTAAAATAAATACTAAATAAAACCTAAACCTAAAAAAATAAACCTAAAAATAAAACCTAAAAAGAAATAAAAAAATAAAACCTAAACCCTAAATTAAAAAAATACCTAAACCTAAAATAAAAACTAAATATACAAAATAAAATTAACCTAAACCTAAATAAAAATAAAGATAACTAAAATAAATAAAACCTAAACCTAAACCTAAACCTAAACCTAAACTAAATAAAATAAAATAAACTAATAATAAACTTAAACCTAAACAAAAAAATAAAACCTAAAAATAAACTTAAAATAAAAACCTAAAACCTAAACTTAAAAAATAAAATAAAAACTTAAACCTAAACCTAAAAAATAAAAAAAGTAAACCTAAACATAAAAAATAAAAAATAAAATAAAACTCAACTAAAAATAAACTAAACAAAAAAAAACTAAAATAAAAAAAACCTAAAATAAAATAAATAAACTTGAAATAAAAAACTAAACTAAATAAAAAAATAAACCTAAATAAAATTTAAAAATTAAAATAAACTGAATGAACTAAATAAATCTAAACCTACCAGTTTACTTTAATTAAAAAAATCCCTAATCCCTAAACCATAAAACTAACCCTAAACCTAAACCCTAAACTAAATACATAACCTAACCCTAAACCTTAAACCTAAACTAAACCTAAACCATAACTAAACCCTAAACCTAAAACCTAAACTAACCTAAACTAAACTATATACCTAAACATACAACCTAAACCCTAAACCCTAATAAAACCTAAACCTAAACCTAAACTATAAACCCTAAACCATAAACTAAATTAACCCTAAACCCTAAACCTAAACTTAAACTCAACCTAAACCTAAACCCTAAATCCTAAACTAAACTAACCTAAACCTAAACTCCAAACCATAAACACTAAATCTAAACCTAAACCCTAAACTAATAAAACCATAAACTAACTCTAAATCCTAAGAATAGATAGAAACTTGAAATAACATCACCATCAACTAGATCTAGATGATGGAGGAAGGTGGTGGTTATGCATAGTGGGGATTGAAGGGCCGGTGATAGTGGTCAAGTTATGGAGGGACTGATGAGGTTATAGTCTTGGTGGTGGTGGAGGGAGAGATCGGGGATATGATGGTGGATCCCACTACTCGAGAGGTGGGGGTGGTTTTAATGGGAACTAGAGAAACTAAAGAATGGCTGATCCAATCTGCTGCTTATGGAACTATCTTTTCAATAGAGATGGTTCTACTTATCAAAGGATTTTGATTTCCTCTATGGGTACTCATTTTTTGTCTATATCATCTTTTGTGTCTTAGAAAACTTGGGGTGCTACTTGGTTGATGAAATCGAGAAGAAGAAATGAATTTGTTCTCTACTAAAGAAAACCTTAAATCTTAAACCTATAACCAAAACCTTAAATCCTAAACCTCAAACCCTAAACCCCGAACCATAAACCTTAAACTGTAAACCCTAAAAGCTAAAAACTTAACCCTAAACTAAATAAAATTGAAAAATAAAATAAATAAAAATTAAACTAAAATAAAAAAAATAAAAACCTAAACTAAATTAAAAAATAAAAAACCTAAATAAAATAAAAACTAAAGCTAAAATAATAATAAAATAATCCTAAAATAAAATAAAATAAAAACTAAATAAAAACCTAAACATAAATATTAAAACTTAAAAATAAATAAAAAATTAAAATTTAAACCCCAAATTAAAAAAATCCTAAACCTAAAATAAAAAAATAATTAAAATAAAATAAACCTAAACTTAAACTGAAATAAATAAAATCTTAACCTAAACTTAAAATAAACTAAACCTAAATCTAAACATAAACAAAATAAAATAAAATAAACTAAAAAAAACTAAACCTAAACTAAAATATAAAACCCAAAAAATAAACCTAAAATAAAAACCTAAAACCTAAACCTAAAAAAAATAAAATAAAACCTAAACCTAAACCTAAAAAATAAAAATAAAAAATAAAACCTAAATTGAAAAATAAAAAAAAAATAAAACTCAATTTAAAAATAAACCTAAACCTAAAAAAAATAAAATAAAAAAACCTAAACTAAAATAAAAAAACCTAAAATAAATAAGCTGAAGAAAATCAAAATAAAAAATAAACCTAAATAAAAATATAAAATATAAAATAAAATAATCTCAAATAAACTAAAATAAACTAAATAAACCTAAACCTTCTGATTTACTTAATTTAAAATGAGAAACCCTAAACCCTAAATCCTAAGCCATAAACTTTAAACCCTAAACCCTAAAATTAACCTTAAACACCAAACCCTAAACCTACAACCCTAAAACTACAACCCTAAACCTACAACCTAAACCCTAAAACCCTAAACCCTAAACCCTAAACCCTAAACCCTAAACCCTAAACCCTAAACATTAATACCCTAAACCCTAAACATTAAACCCTAAACCCTAAACCCTAAATCCTAAACCCTAAACCTTAAACAACAAACCTTAAACCCCAAACCCTAAACTAACCCTAAACCCAAAGAATGTGTAGAACCTTGATGGCAAGAACATCAACATCAACTAGGCTCAGTCTAGATCTGGCGATGGAGGTGAAGGTGGAGGCGTCGGTTATCGTAGTGGTTGTGGGGGATTTGGAGGTGTTAATGGATAGGGAGGTGGTGGCCGGAGCAGTTGTGGTTATGGAGGTGGGAGGAGCGATGGAGGCTACAACTGTGGGTGGTGAGGAGAGATCAGGGATGGATGATCTCACTGAGAGGCGTGGTGGTTATAATGGGAACTGGAGAAATAGAATAACGGTCAATCCGATCTACTACTTATGAAACTGCCTTTACAGTAGTATGATATTACTTATCCAGGGTTTTGAATTTGCTCTATGGGTGCTCATTTTTATCTATGTCATAGCTTGTGTCTTAGAAAACTTAGGGTGCTACTTGGTTGATGAAATCGAAAAGAAGAAATGTTGAATCTAAAATTGTTTTCCATTAAAACCTAAACCCTAAATCGCAAAACCTTAAATTAAAACTTAAACTCTAAAGCTAAACCCAAAACCCTAAACCCTAAACCCTAAACACTAAACCATAAAATCTAAACCTTAAACCCTAAACCTAAACCCTAAACCCTAAACCTAAACCCTAAACCCTAAACCCTAAACCCCATACCCTAAACCCCAAACCCTAAACCATAAATAAACCTTAAACCCTAGACTTTAAACTAAGCACAAACCCTAAACCCTAACCCTAAACCTTAAACCCCTAAACCATGAATAAAGATGTCATTAAGAGTAGATCTAAAGAATGACTTAATCCTAACATAGTTATGGTAGCTATAAAAATATCTTCAAGAGACTTTCCCTTGACTATTAAAGATTTGAATACCTAAACCCTAACCCTAAATCATATTATAATACCATATATTATAGTGTAATGAAGAATCATATATTGAGCATGTATGTGTGTTTTTGGATTTTATAAGATATTTTAAAATGTTTTAGTATATGGTATTGTTTATAATCTATATTAATTTTAATCATAAAAAATATTGATTTAATAAATCGATGATGAAATTTGTAAAATTTGAAGTGGGAATTAGGTTGTAGTACCAAAGGTACCACTTGTATTCTAAAAGTAAGATTTTATGTTCAAAATAAATATTATATGTTGTAGCTTAGTATAGCATCATATATCATAATATATTGTTCTATGAATTTTAAATTCTTTTAATATTTTACAATCATGTAGTCGAGGCTACACTAGCATTATTTATAAAAATGTTGATTTAGACTTTAAAATGATATAATTTGGCCAAATTCATAATAGGTAGAGCATGGAATCATAATATATTATTTCAATTTAAAATATGTAAGTCGTACGACTAAAATATAAAATTTTTTATTGTTTAGACTAATTTTATAATTTGTTATTGTAAGTAATTCCTTGTGATGTGATATGCAATATAGTATAATATAATATGATATAGTATATTATAACATAGGATGCTATAACATAACGTAGCATCATGCATTATAGCAAACTATTATGTATTAGTACTTGTTGTTTAGCATATTTTAGTTTGTTATAATATGATGTAGTAGAGTTTGTACTGGTATAATTCATAAAAATATTTATTTATAGGTTGAGATGATGAGATTTGGCAAAATTTAAGGTAAGATTTTGGGAACATCATTGGGGGTGTGCTATGGTGTGTCATTTAATCAAAAGAATGGAATTTTGGATCCAAAATAAATATTTTTTTCAACCAAATTTTATAAATTTTTTTCTTAAAGTGACTTATTTTAAGGTGTAGAGTAAGATTATATATTATATAAAAGCATATTAAAATATAATGTACATAATAATATAAGTTCACATATATATGAATGTGGTGGTGTGTTAATAAATGTTATTGTACATTTTGGTATGTTTTACTTTTGTTATAATATATTGGGTCAAAACTCACAAAAATGTTAATTTGAAGGTTGAGATGGAAGAATTTGGCCAAATTCATGGAACACACCAAGAAGCAATACCAAAATTATGCTATTTTATACCATTTCTAATAGAGAAATAAAAATTTTACATCCAAAATGAACATTTTTCATATTTTGAGAAAATTTTGTTATTTGTTTCTTTTAAGTGATTTTAATGAGGTGTAATAGACAATATATATTATAGCAATTATAATATAACATCATATATTATAATATAATATAGTGTTAATTCACACTATAATATGTTTAGCATGATATTGTATAGTTAGTTGAGCTTGCACCATCATAAATCATAAAATGTTGATTACAATGTTAAGATGATGTAATTTGAATGAATACATTGTTAGCTTTTGGTTGAAGTACTAAAGGTGTGCATAGAGAAGAAATAAGATTTGATGAGAATTCTATGTCAAGGACATGGAGGGAGATCCACTGGGGGATCATACAAATACAACATGTGAGGGGTCTATGTTGAGGGAATAAAAGAAGAAAATCTGCTGGGGATAAGGTTTGAATTTGATTTGATTATATGATATGTGGAAATAAGATCCACCGTGGATAAGAATGTTAATCCAGCAGGGATTAATATCTAATCGACTTTAATTTTTTTTTTTAACTGATGTAAAAGCATATCTACTAGAGATATGAGCTCAAGTTTGTTGGGGATCGAGTATTTGAACCTTCCATTAGGCAAGCAAGTTCAGGTTATTCACTGGGGATAAAAGCTTGGTTGGATTTCTTTGATTTAGACTCTATTGGGGGAGATGGTTTAAATTAGCTCCACTAGGGAGGTTGGTTTTGAATTTGATTTTTTTACCTGACTTATTTATATATGATTTGGGGCTCCACTAAGGAGAAGGGTGTGATTTAACTATATTAGGGAAAATTAGATTAGGTTTAATTTAATCTAAGTTAATGTATGGACACTGTCAGTGTGCGATGGACCCATAGAGAAGGGGCTATATCAGCCTTAACCTACCTCAGGTTTACAAATCCAAAGGGATAGTCTACCTACTGCGGGGTAGAGCTAGCCAACCTAAAGGGTTGCCTTTCAGTGTGTAATGGCTTTTCTAAAAAGAAGGTGTAGCAAACTTACATATTCCAAAGCGAGGAACAATTGCTGGGGTGATGTGTTGGATGGACAACAAATCGAACTTGATCGAGGGTGACTATTGAGTGAAAGTCATTGGGGACTTATGTCAACTCAAAAGTAGTCAGGATTAATTTTATTTTAATTTCATGTGATTTGATATGGTTTGTTTGGTTTAGTTTGATTTTGAATTGAGGGCATATCTGTTGGGATTTGAACTCGATCAAATTTGATAGATTTAATTTATGGACCATATCGGTGTGCGATGGACCCATTGAGAAGGGGCTTTATTCGATTTATTTTATCTCAGATTTACAAATCCAAAGGGATAGTCTACTAGCCATGCGGTAGAGCTAGCCAACCTAAGGGGTTGCCTTTGTTGTGTAATGATGCATAGTAAGAAGACATAGACTTACATCTTCTAAAGTAAGGAATAATGCAGGGGTGACTTGTTAGAAGACAAAAATCAAACCAACTTAGGGCTTACTTGAGTGAATGCCCATTGGGGACTTATATCAACTCAAGAGTAGTCAGGCGATTCCTATAGGGTGTTTTTCTGACACTGCCCTAAAGATAGAATACCTACTTGGGAAAATGTATCGCTAGGGGTATCCTCCTAATCGACAAGTGAATAAATATTTTTTTTATATGTTTACATGGGACCACACTGAGAAGGGGCTATGTCGATCTTGATCTAATTCATATTTATTGGACCAAGGGAGAATCTGCACATCCATAGGACAATTTCTCCAACAACAGGGTGGTTACTAGGAAAGGGGAATTGTCCAATCTGATAGTAACCTAGGTAGTGTCTAAATGGGGTCACAAAGGATGTAACCCAAATATAGTGCCAATAGGGGAGGTGCTTCTAGGGGCGTTATCTTGAGCCTTAGAAAAGAAATCCTATAGGTGTACGATGGCTAACTCAAAGAGAAAGCATAATAGACTTACATCTGCAATGATTGGGGTATCCTAAGGTGCGAGAACTAACCAACCTAAGGTGTGTCCGTTAGCTTGAGTGGTGTATCTGTCAGCATGGTGAGAATAAACCAACCTAAAGTACCTGACGGTGTGCAATGATCAATCTAAAAAGAAAGCATGTAGGATTACAACTTTCCCAGCAGAACTGATCATCAGAATAGTCTGTTGTTGGCAGGAAAGATGCTATCTAATGTAGAGAGACTACTAAGCTGGCAACCCCGAGGAAGGACTTACCCTAAACCTTAGGAGGGAAGGAGATGCTAGGGGACTTATCCTAAACCTCAAATATACTCATCCCAGTTAGTGTACAAAGGCTAATCGAAGAACAAGGTGTAGTAAACTCACATCCTCTTAAACAAAGCTAACAAGAGGTAGCTTACTAGCCACACATTAATGCTTACCATACTAACAAGCTGCTCATCGGTGTGCAGTGGCCAAGTAAGGAAGGAAAGCGTAGCAGACTTACATCCTCCAAAGCAAGTAGACCATTAAGGTGACACACTAGCAGGGTATCATGTCAGCCCGACCTAGAGCAGCTACTGAGTGAGTGCCACTAGAAGCGTTATCTCAACTCAGAGTAGCTCGAGATAAAATATATATGTTTTTTTATATATATTTGTGTGTAGTTTGAGTTTTTCTTGTGTTGATGAAGGATAGGATGCTGCTCGGGTTCTACACCTATCTTAAACACATCATGGCAGATTCGCAAACGAGAATACTTTTAACATGGAAGAGATTGAATTCGAATTGGAATTTTCATTGATGATAATTATTTTAAAACATGATTTAAATTATTTCTTTAAGTAGAGCCCATTGATTGGAAGCATTGGGCACTCTCCCTTTTGATTAATAAGCTGATAATACCCTCCTTGGTAGGCGTTCTTTAGGGAAACAGGGCCTTCCCATGTGGGTTCAAACTTGCCTCACATCTTACGATGAGCAACTATCGATCTCCTTAGAACTAAAATAAGCTCTCTTACCTGAAAAGCTCTAGAATGGATCAACTTGTTGTGAGCTTGAATCATTTTTTCTTTGTACAACTCGGGGTTTTGGCAAGCCCACAAGCGTCTCTGCTCCAAACCTTCAAGCTCTTCTAACCGCAACTTGGCATTCTGCTCTACTATGATCTTGCTACCCACAGCTATCCTTAGTGATGGTAGTTAGAATTCTAATGGTAGAACAACTTCAACTATCTTCTCATACACTAAGTTGGAGTTCTATATGTGGTGCGGTAGGCCCACAATGCTTCAACTATCTTCTCATGCCACTATCGCTTATTATTGTCGAGTGTCTTCTTTAGTATTTGGATGAGAGTTCTGTTGAAGGATTCTGCTAAGCCATTTGCCCTCGGGTAGTTGATGTTAGAATATCTCCAATCTATGTTGTGTCTCTTGGAAAAGTTGTTAATCTCGTTTGAATGCGCATCATTATCGATATAATTCATCGAGGCACTATTTAACCTATATAATGATATGGTTTTTAAAACTGGAGCACATGCTCACCAGACCTCTTAGAAAATCACCTTCACCCATTTGGAGAAATAACAACAAATAAGATGAGCCGATGGCCCTTGAAAGAAGGAGGATCAATCGGACCCACTATATCGGTCCCCCAACATTCTAATGGCCAAGAGGCCAATGTAGGATGTAAAATGTTGGGTGGTTTGTGTAGGACTACACGGTGTATTTGACATTGGTGGCATTGCCTAGCCATATCCATGCAATCTTTGATCATCGATGGCGAGTGGTATCCTAGTGTCTTGATCTTGGCTTTCATCTTCAGATCGAATTGGTCATCTCCAGATTATCCTGAGTGTACCTCGATCACGATCTTACAGGCTTCATGCTTGTCTAGACAATGTAACCACATATGATTGAAAGATCGCCAGCACAAGACACCATCCACATGAGTATAGGAAAGTGCTCTCTGCTTCACCTGATAGGCTTGGAACTACTCTTGAGGTAGTTTGCCTTTATTTAGGTAATCCATGAATGGTTGCCTAAACCGGAAACCATAAAAACTAAAAACCTTAAACCCTAAAGCTTAAACACTAAACCCTAAACCCTAAACCCTATAGTCTAAGCCTAAACCCTATACCCTAAAATCCTAAAAACCTAAACCTAAACTAAATAAAAATTAAAAAAAAAAAAAAAAAATAAACCTAAACTTAAATAAAATAAATAAATAAAATAAAATAAAAACTAAACTAAAACCTAAAATGAAAATAAAAATAAAATAAATAAAATAAAATAAAACTAAACCTAAACTAAAATAAATTAAACTAAAATAAATAAAACCTAAGCCTAAACCTAAAATAAACTAAACCTAAACTACATAAATTAAAATAAATTAAAAATAAACCTAAACCCAACTAAAAAAAATAAAACCCAAAAAAGCAAAATAAAACCTAAAAAAATAAAATATAAACCTACAAAGCTAAAACTAAAAAATAAAACCTAAACCTAAAAAATAAAAATAAAAATCAACTAAAAAATAAACCTAAACCTAAAAAAAAAAACTAAAATAAAAAACATAAATTAAAATATATAAACCTAAAATAAATAAACAAAACTAAATAAAAATTTAAAATAAAATAAACTAAATAAATAAAAATTAAACTAAATAAACATAAACAAACCGATGATAATTTTAAAAAAAAAAACCTAAACCTAAAATAAACTAAAAAACATAAACCTACAGTTTATTTTAAAAAATAAACCTAAACGAAATCATGAACCCTAAATAAAACCTAAACCCTAAACTTAACCTAAAATAACAAAATAAAAAAACCCTAAATCTAAACCTAAACCTAAATCACCCTAAACCCTAAAACCCTAAACCCAAAACCCCAAACCCAAAAGTCAAAACCCAAAACCCTAAACCCTAAACCCTAAACCTTGAACCCTAAACCATAAACACTAAAAACCCTAAACCCTAAACCCTAAACGCTAAACGCTAAACCCTAACCCTAAACCCTAAACCTAAAACATACAACAAAAAAACCCCAAAAAAACCTAAAATCTAAACCTAAAATAAAATAAAATAAAAAATAAAAGCTAAACTTAAAATAAAAAAATAAATAAATGAAAACTTAAAGTAAAACCTAAACCTAAACCTAAACCAAAAAATAAAATAAATAAAAGTAAAACTAAAATAAAATAAAATAAATAAAAAAATAAACAAATAAAAATAAAATAAACCAAAATAAAAAAAACCCAAATAAAATAAAACTAAAATAAAAAATAAATAAACCTAAAAGTATAAAAATAAAAATAAATAAATCATAAACCTAAAATAAACCTAAAAAAATAAAAATAAAAGCTAAAGACTAAACTAAAAAAAAATCCAAACCTAAATAAACAAAAAAAAAACATAAACCAAAACTAAAATAAACTAAAATAAAATAAATAAACCTAAACCTAAAAATAAACTAAATTAAACCTAAATAAAATAAAATAAAATAAACTAAACATAAATTAAAAGATAAACTAAAATAAACCTAAAATAAAACCTAAAACCTAAACCTAAAAAAATAAAATAAAACCTAAACCTAATAAATAAATTAAAATAAACTAAATAAAAATAAACATAAATCTAAACTAAACCTAAATATGAACTAAAATAAACCTAAATTAAAATAAATAAACCTAAAATAAATAATAAAAAAATAAAAAATAAACTAAATAAAATAAAATTAAAATAAACTAAAATAAATTTAAAAAATAAATAAATAAACCTACACCTAAATTTTACTAATTAAAAAAAACCCTAAACCCTAAACCTAAATCCTAAACCTAAAACCTAAAACCCTAAAACTAACCTAAATAAACCTAATCCTAAAAATTAACCTAAACCCTAAATGCTAAACTAAAACCCTAAAACCCAAACCTAAACCCTAAACCCAAAACCAAAATAAAACCCAAAAACTAAACCCTAAACCCTAACCTAAACCCTAAACCTAAAACCACCCTAAACACTAAACCCTAAACCCTAAACTAAAACCTCCCTAAACCCTAAACCCAAAAAAAACCTAAAACCTAAACCTAAACTAAATAAACTAAAATAAAATAAATAAATAAACCTAAACCTAAAAAATAAAATAAATAAAATAAAACCTAAACAAAAAACTAAACCTAAACCAAAATAATATAAAATAATAAAAATAAATATAATATAAATAATTAATAATAAAATAAACTAAAAAATAAAATAAACCTAAAAAATAAACCTAAATAAAATAAAATCTAAAACATAAAATAATAAAATAATAAAATAAACCTAAAATAAAATAAAATAAAACTAAATAAAAAATAAACCTAAAAAAATAAAAAAAAAGCCTAAAAAACTAAAAAAAATAAAAATAAAATAAACAAAATAAAATAACCTAAACCTAAACTAAACTAAACTAAAATAAATAAAAAAACCTAAATAAAAATAAACTAAACCAAAACATAAACCTAAACTAAAAAAATAAAATAAACTAAAAATAAACCTAAACCTAAACTAAAAAATAAAACATAAAAATAAACTTAAAAGCTAAACATAAAAAATAAATAAAACCTAAACCTAAAACTAAAAAATAAAAAAATAAAACCTAAAACTAAAAATAAAAAAAATAATGTAAAACATAAAAATAAAAACCTAAACCTAAAAATAAACTAAAGAAAAATAAACTAAAATAAAAAACCTAAAATAAATAACTAAACTAAATAAAAAAATAAAAAATAAAATTAAAAAAATAAAATAAACAAAATAAATAAATAAATAAACAAAAAATAAATAAATAAATAAACAACCTAGTTAATTTTTTTTAAAAAAACTAACTAACCTTAAACCCTAAAAAAAAACCAAAAAAAACCTTAACCTAACTATTTTAAACCTAAACCCAACCATAAACCTAAAACCCTAAACCAACCCTAAACCCTAAATAAAAAAAAAAAAAAAATAAAACCCTAAAACCCTAATCCCTAAAATCCTAAACCCTAAACCCAAACCCTAACTAAACCCTAAACCCTAAACCTTAAAACCCTAAAGCCTAAACCCTAAACCCTAACTAACCTAAAACCCTAAAGTCTAAACCTAAACCCAAAACCCTAAAAAATAAATAAACCTAAAAAAATAAATAAAATAAACCTAAATAAAATAAAATAAATAATAAAATAAAAAATAAAAATTAAAACTAAAAAATAAAAAAAAATTAAACTAACTAAAAAATAAACTAAACCTAAAATATAAAAAAATAAATAAAAACCTAAACTAAAATAAATAAAATAAATTAATAAAGTAAACTAAATAAAATAAATAACCAAATAAAAAACTAAAATAATTAAAAATAAATAAATAAACTAACCTAAAATACTAATTTAAAAAAAAAATAAAATAAATAAAAATAAACCTAAATCCTAAAATAAACTAAACCTAAACCTTAAACACTAAAAAAAAACTAAAATAAAATAAACTAACCTTAAACCTAAAAAAATAAAATAAAATAAACCTAAACTAAAACTAAACCTAAAATAATTAAAATAACCTAAACTAAACCTAAAATAAAAAAATAAACCTAAACCTAAATAACTAAATAAACTAAAAAATAAACCTAAATAAAAAAAATAAAACCTAATAAAAATAAAAAAAAAAAAAAAACCTATCTAAAATAAAAATAAATAAATCTAACTAATAATAATAAAATGATAAACTAAAAAAAAAAATAATATCTTAAAATCTATATAAAACTAATAAAATAATATACTAAATAGATCTAGTCATAATTTGCTCTTACTAAAACCTACTTAGAAAACAATTAATAAATAAAAAAAAATAAATATTTTTCTAAAAAAAAAAAAAATAAAACCCCAAACTAAAATAAAATAAAAGAAAACCTAAACCCAAAACTAAACCTAAACCCTAAACTAAAAAACCTAAACCTAAATAAACTAAAACCCAAACTAAACTAAAACCTAAAACCATAAACCTAAAACTAAACCAAAACCCTAAACTCTAAAACCTAAACTTAAACTCCAAACCAACCCTAAAATAAACCCTAAACCCTAAACCTAAACCTAAAATAAAACCCTAAACCTAAACCCTAAACCCTAAATCCTAAAACCTAAACCCTAAACTCCCTAAACCTAAACCCTAAACCCTAAACTAAAAATAAAACCTAAACCTAAACTAAATAAACCAAAAATAAAATAAATAAAAAACCTAAACCAAAATAAAAAATAAAAAATAAACTCTAAATATAAAAACTAAACTAACTAAAAAATAAAACCTAAAATAAAATAACTAAAATAAAAACTAAATAAAATAAAATAAAACTAAAACCAAAACCTAAAAAAATAAACTTAAAATAAAACCTATAAATAAATAAAAATAAACCTAAACCCTAAACTAAAAAAAAAAAAAAAAACCAAAACCTAAAATAAAAAAAAAAACTAAACCTAAACTAAAATAAACCCTAAACTAAAGTAAATAAACCTAAACCTAAACTAAATATAAATAAAATAAATAAAAAATAAACCTAAACTAAACTAAAAAAATAAAAACCTAAAAATAATCCTAAAAATAAAACCTAAACCTAAAGCTAAATTAAAACCTAAACTTGAATAAAATAAAAAAATAAAACTAAACTAAAAAATAAAAATAAATTTAAATCTAAACCTAAAAAATACACTAAATTAAAAAACATAAAATAAATAAGCTAAAATTAATAAATAAATAAACCTAAATAAAAATTAAAACTAAAATAATCTACAATAAATAAAAAATAAACTAAATAAATTAACCTAATGTTCTATTTAAAAAAAAAAGCAAATAAACTAAAACCAAAACCCTAAACCCAAACCAAAACTAAACCTAAACTACCCTAAAAACCCTAAACTAAACCCTAAACCTAACTAAAACTAAACTAAACCCTAAACCTAAACCTAAACCCTAAACCTAAAACCTAAACCAAACTAAAACCTAAAACCTAAAACCTAAACCCAAACCTAAACTAAACTAAAACCCTAAACCTAAACCAAAACCTAAACCTAAACCTAAAACTAAACCCAAAACTAAACCCTAAAAAACCCTAAACTAAACCTAAAACTAAAACCCTAAACCCTAAACCTAAACCTAAACCTAAACTAAATAAATAAATAAATAATAAACCAAATAAATAAAAATAAATAAAATAAATAAACTAAAAAATAAAATAAATAAAAATAAATAAAATAAAATAAAATTAAACTAAAATTTAAAAATATAAACTAAACTAAACTAAAAAAAAACCTAAATAAAATAAAAAGTAAACTTAAAATAAAAAACCTAAAATAAAATAAAATAAAACTAAATAAAAACCAAAACCTAAAAAATAAACCTAAAAGTAAAACCTAAAAATAAATAAAAATAAAACCTAAACCCTAAACTAAAAAAAAGAACCAAAACCTAAAATAAAAAAAAATAAACCTAAACTAAAATAAACTAAACTAAATAAAACCTAAACCTAAACCTAATAAACTAAACCTAAACTAAACCTAAACTAAATATAATAAAATAAATAAAAAAATAAACCTAAACATAAACTAAAAAATAAAACCTAAAAATAATCCTAAAATAGAAACCTAAAACCTAAACCTAAATTAAAACCTAAACCTAAAGAATAAAATAAAAATAAAACTAAACTAAAAATAAACATAAACCTAAATCTAAACCTAAAAAAATAAACTAAATAAAACCTAAAATAAATAAGCTAAAATTAAATAAATAAAAATAAACCTAAATAAAATTAAAACTAAAATAAACTATAATAAATAAAAAATAAACTAAATAAACTTAATTTACTTAATTTAAAAAACTAAACCCTAAATCCTAAACCTAAATCTAAACCCTAAACTAAACCTAAACTAACCTAAAACTAAACCCTAATTTAAACCCTAAACCCTAAACCTAAAACCCTAAACTAAACTTAAACCTAAACTATAAACTAAAACCAACCTAAACCTAAAACCTAAAATTAAACCTTAAACCCTAAACTCTAACCTAACCTTAAACCCTAAACCTAAACCCTAAAACCTTAAACCTAAACAAACCCTAAACCTAAACCTAAAAATTAAAACCTAAAAAGCCTAAAGCTAAACCTAAACTAACCCAAACCCTAACTAAACCCTAAACTCTAACCCATAAACCTAAACCTAAAGTAACTAAATAAATTTAAAATAAAAAACCTAAAACCCAAAACCTAAACCCCAAGAATGGGCGTAACCTTGATGGCAGAACATCACCTTCAACCAGCTCTCTGTAGAGGTAGTTATCATGGTGGTGGGGATTTGGAGGTGCGGTGGATATGGAGGTGGTGGTTGGAGTGGTGGTTATGGATGAAGAGAGAAGAAGGTTACAACGTGGTGGCAGGAGAGAGAGATTGGGATATGATGGTGGATCCACTATTCGAGAGGTCGGTGGTTGATGAAAATTGGAGAAACTAAAGAACGGTGATAATGCTACTTATGAACTATGTCTATATATAGTAGAGATTCTAGTTATCTAGGTTTTTGATTTTCTCTATGCATGTTCATTTTCTATTTTTTTCATCATTTGTCTTAGAGGACTTGGTGTGTTACTTGGTCGACAAAATCGAAAAGAAGAAATGTTGAATATTTGTTCTCTGTTAAAAAAACCAAAAACCCTAAACCTAAACTAAAACATGAACCAAGACCTAAAACTTAAACCCTAAAAACCCTAAACCCTAAAACTTAAACCCTAAACCCTAAACCCTAAATTCTAAACCCTAAATCATAAAAAGCTAAACACCAAAACCTAAACTAAATAAAACCTCAAAATAAAATAAATAAAGAAACCTAAACCATAATAAAATAAAAAATAAAATAAAATTAAAACCTAAACTAAACCTAAACCTAAACCTAAACCTAAACCTAAACCTAAAAATAAAATAAAATAAAATAAAAATAAAAACTAAAATAAAATAAATAAAAACCCAAACTAAACTTAAAAAAACCTAAATAAATTAAAACTAAACCAAAAATAAAAATAAAATAAACCTAAAATAAAATAAAATAAAGACTAAATAAAAACTTAAACCAAAAAATAAAACCTAAACCCAAAACCAAAAAAAAAACCCTAAACTTAAACCTAAAATAAAGATAAAATAAACCTAAACCTAAACAAAAAAAAAAACTAAACTAAAATGAATAAGACCTAAACCAAAACCTAAAATAAACTAAACCGAAACCTAAACCTAAGCCCTAAAAAAAACAAAAATAAACTAAAATAAACCTAATCCTAAACTAAAAAAAATAAAACCTAAAAAATAAACCTAAAAATAAAAAAAACCTAAAACCTAAACCTAAAAATATAAAATTAATACTTAAAGCTAAACATAAAAATAAAAAATTAAACCTAAGCCAAAAAAATAAAATAAAAATAAAACTACACTTAAAAATAAACATAAACCTAAACTTAAACCTAAAAAATAAACTAAAATAAAGAACCTAAACTCAAATAAATAAACCTAAAATAAATAAACTAAACTGAATAAAAATAAAAAAACCTAAATAAAATAAACTAAAATAAATAAAAAATAAACTAAATAAACCTAAACCTATGGGTTTACTTAATTTAAAAAATAAAAAAACCCTAACCCTAAATAAACCCTAAAACTAACCCTGAACCCTAAGCCCTGAACCCTAAACCTACAACCCTAAACTCAAAAGCCTAATCTTTAAAACCCTAAACCCTAAACCCTAAACGCTAAACCTTAAAACCTACAACCCTAAACCCAAAACCTAAAACCAAAAATTGTAAACCTAAAAAACTAAAAACCTAAAAATAAACTAAATAAAACCTAAATATAAAAAAAATTACATTAAAAATAAACTAAAACCTAAACCTAAACAAAATAAAACTAAAAATAAAATAAATAAATAAACCTAAAATAAATAAAATAAAATTACATTAAAACCTAAACCTCAATGTAAAACAAAATAAAATAAAATATAAAATAAACTAAAATAAATAAATAAAATGTAAACTAAACTAAAAAAATAAAATAAACCTAAGAATAAAAAAGTAAATAAATAAAAAATTAAACATGAAATAAAAAATAAAAAAAAAAAGCTAAAATAAATTAAAATAAAACTAAATAAAACCTAAACCTAAAAAAAAATAAACCTATAAAAATATAAATAAATAAAAAATAAAACCTAAACCCTAAACTAAAAAACCTAAACCTAAAATAAAAATAAAGTAAACAAAATAAAATAAACTTCAACCTAAACTAAAATAAAATAAGCTATAATAAATAAAACCTAAACCTAAACCTAAAATATACTAAACCTAAACTTAAACCTAAACTAAAAGAAATAAAATAAACTAAAAATAAACCCAAACCTAAACAAAAAAAATAAAATTTAAAAATAAACCTAAAATAAAACCTAAAACTTAATCCTAAAAATAAAATAAAAAAATAAAACCTAAACCTAAAAAAAATAAAATAAAATAAAACTAAACTAAAAGAAAACCTAAACCTAAACTGAAAAAGTAAAATAAAACCTAAACAAAAAATAAAACCTAAAATAAATAATCTAAACTAAATAAAAAATAAACTAAATAAAATAAATAAACCTAATAAACTAAATAAACCTAAATCTATTGATTTACTTAATTTAAAAAAAAAAACCTAAACCCTAAACCTAAACCTACAACCCTGAACCTACAACCTTAAATCCTAAACTCTAAACCCTAAACCCTAAACTAACCCTAAACCCTAAACCATAAATTAACCCTAAACTATAAACCCTAAACCCTAAACCTAAAACCTTAAACCTTACACACTAAACCATAGCCCTATTCTTAAACCCTAAACCCTAAACCCTAAAACCTAAACCCTAAACCCTAAACTAACCATAAACCTTAAACCCTAAAACCCTAAACCCTAAACCCTAAACCATAAACCCTAAACACAAAACCCTAAACCCTAAACCCTAAACTGAGAACCCTAACCTAAACTAAACCTAAAGTAACTAAATAAATTAAAAAAATAAACCTAAACCTTAAAACCTAATAAACTTAAACCCTAAGAATGGGCAGAACCTTAATGGAAGGAACATCACCATCAACCAGTCTAGATCTGGCAGTGGAGGCGAAGTCGGAGGTGATAGTTATTGCAGTGGTGGTGGGGGATCTGGAGGTGTTGGTCGATATGGAGGTGGTGGTTCGAGTAGTGGTGGTTATGCAGGCGGGAGGAGCGATGGAGGTTATAGCCATGGTGGTGGTGGAAGGAGAGATCGGGGATATGATGGAGGATCCCACTATTCGAGAGGCGGGGGTGGATCTAATAGGAACTAGAGAAATTAAAGAATGGCCATCCATCGCTTATGGTACTGTCTAAAGAGATGGTTCTACTTATCTAAGTTTTTGATTTGCTCTATGGGTGCTCATTTTTATCTATCATCGCTTGTGTCTTAGAAAACTTGGGTGCTACTTGGTTGATGAAATCAAAAGAAAAATGTTAAATCTAAATTTGTTCTCTATTTCAAAAAAAAAACTTAAACCTAAACTTAAAACCTAAACCCTAAACTAACCCTAAACCCTAAATCTTAAACCTTAAAAACCCTAAACCCTAAACTAATCCTAAACCCAAACTAATCCTAAACCCTAAACCCTAAACCATAAACCCTAAAATAAACACTAAACCCTAAAACCCTAAACCCTAAACCATAAACCCTAAACCCAAAACCTAAACCCTAAACCCTAAACTCTAAATTGTAAACCCTAAACCCTAAACCCTAAACCCTAAACCTTGAATAAAGATGTCATTAGGAGTAGATCTAAAGAATGACCTAATCCTAACATAGTTATGGTAGCTAAAGAAAATGTCTCAAGAGACTTTCCTTGAGTAGATTTGAATACCCTAAACCCTAACCCTAACTCTTATTATATTACCATATATGATAGTATAATGTAGCATCACATATTTGAGCATGTAGTGATGTTTTTGGATGTTATAAGATGTTTTAAAATGTTTTAATATATTATGGTATTAGTCATAGTCTATATTAATATAAATCATAAAAATATTGATTTAATAGATCACATGATGAAATTTGTGAAATTTAAAGTGGGAATTAGGTTGTAGTACAAAAGGTGTGCTGCGCCACTTGTAGTCTAAAAAGTGATATTTTATGTTCAAAATAAATATTATATGTTGTAGCATAGTATAGCATCATATATCATAATACATTATTCTTTGCATTTGAAATTCTTTTGGTATTTTACAATCATGCAGTCGAGCCTACACTAGCATTATTTATAAAAATGTTGATTTAGACTTTAAAATGGTGGAATTTGGCCAAATTCATAATAGGTAAAGCATGGCATCATAATATATTGTTTTCAATTTAAAATATGTAAGTGATAATGACTAAAATATATAGTTTTTTATTATTTAGACTAATTTAATTATTTTTATCTTAAACAATCCCTTGAGATGTGATATGCAATATAATATAATATTTATATGTATTATAATATAGATGCCATAACATATAGTGTAGCATAATTCATTGTAGCATACTATTGTGTATTACTACTTTAGCATATTTTAGTTTGTTATAGTAGTTTGTACTAGTATAATTCATAAAATATTAATTTATAAGTCGAGATGATGGGATTTGGCCAAATTTAAGGTAAGTTTAGGGAACATCATTGGGGTGTGCTATGGTGTCATTTAATCAAAAGAATGGAATTTTGCATCCAAAATAAATGTTCATTTTTCAACCACATTTTATAAATTTTTTGCTTAAAGTGATTCATGTTAAGGTGTAATGTAAGATAATATATTATATGAAAGCATACTAAAATATAATGTACATAACAATATAACTTCACATTTATTTGAATGTGGTGGTGTGTTACTAAATGTTATTGTACATTTTAGTATGTTTTACTTTTGTTATAATACATTGGGTCAAAACTCACAAAATGTTAATTTGAAGGTTGAGATGGAAGAATTTGGCCAAATTCATGACACACACCAAGAAGAAACACCATAATTATGCTATTTTGTACCATTTCTAATAGAAAAAAAAAATTTACATCCAAAATTAACATTATTCATATTTTGAGAAAATTTTGTTATTTGTTCCTTTTATGTGATTCTAATGAGGTGTAATGTTAGACAATATATTATATTATAGCAAATTATAATAAAACATCATATATTATAATAATATAGTGTATTAATTCACACTATAATATGTTTAGCATGATATTTATAGTTAGTTTGAGCTTGCACCATCACAAATCATAAAATGTTGATTACAATGTTAAGATGATGTAAATTGAATGAATAATTTGTTAGGATTTTGGTTGAAGTATTAAAGGTGTGCATAAAAGATGAAATAAGATTTGATGAGAATTCCATGTCAAGGACATCGAAGGAGATCCGCTAGGGGAGCACACAGGCATTAGAATGACATGCGAGGGGTCCATGTCAAGGGCATAGAAAAAGAAAATCTACTGGGGATAAGGTTTGAATTTGATTTGATTATATGATTTATGGAAAGAAGATCCACTGGGGATAAGAATGTATAATCCACTAGGGGTTAAGATTGAATCGACTTTAATTTATTTTATTTTAATTGATGTGGAGGCATATCTGCTACATATGGGCTTGAGTCCACTGGGGATCAAGTATATGAACCTTTCACTAGGGAAGCAAGTTTGGGCTATCCATTGGAGCTTGGGATTTGAGTTTGATGTCATAGATCTATTTTGGGATGTATCCACTAGGAATAAGAGTTTGATTGGATTTCATTGATTTAGACTCTACTGGAGGAGTTGGTTTAATTTGGCTCCACTAGGGAGGTTGGTTCTGAATTTGATTTATTTTCTTGACTTGTTTATATATGATTTGGGGCTCCATTGGGGAGAAGGGTGTGATTTAACTCCACTAAAAATTAGATTGGGTTTAATTTAATCTAAGTTAATGAATGGACCATGTCTGTGATGGATAAAAGGCTATAGCCTTGACCTACCTCAAGTTTACAAATCCAAAGGGATAGTCTAGGTAGACTAGCCAACCTGGGGTTGCCTTTGTGCAACAACTATAGGAAGAAGGCATAGTAGCCTTACATCTTCCAAAGTGAGGAACAACCACTGGGCTGACTGTTGGATGCACAATAAATCAACACCTAGGCATGAAAGTGAATGCCGTTGGAGACTTATGCCAACTCAAAAGTAGTCGATTAATTTTATCTTAATTTCATGTGATTTGATATGGTTTGTTTAGTTTGATTTTCAATTATGGGCATATTCTGGGATGTGAGCTTGATCAAATTTGATTGATTTAATTTATGGACCAAGTCATTGCGTGGGACCCACCGAGAAGGGGCTATATCACATGTCCTATCTCAATTTACAAATTTAGAGGATAGTCTATGGGTAGAGCTAAACCAAAGGGGTTCCCTTTGTGTAACATGCTAGGAAGAAGGTAGTAGACTTACATTTTCTAAAGGTAAAAACTATTGGTGACCTATTGGTAGCACAACAAATCAACCGACTTGGGGGACTACTAAGTGAATGTTGGGACTTATATCAACTCAATAGTCGATGATTCCTATAGGGAGTTTTCACACCGCCTAAAGATAAGATGCTTGCTTCAGAAAAGGAACCACTAGGGCTATCCTCCTAATCCATAAGTTAATATATTATTTATTTATATATTTGCATGGAACCTGTTGGTGTGCGAGGGACCACACTGAGAAGGGGCTATGTTGGCCTTGACCTATCTCAGATTTGTTGGACCAAGGGAGAATCTGCAGATCCATAGGATATATTCTCCACAGGTGGGTGGTTACTAGGAAGGGAACCATTAACTGAGCAAGTAATGTCATGTCAAATGGGTCGCAAAGAATGTGATCCAAATATAATGCCCATAGGGGAGGTGTTACTAGGGGAATTATCCTGAACCCTAAAAAAAGAAAGCCTATAGGTGTACAATGGCCAACTCAAGGAGAAAGTGTAGCAGACTTACATATATCATGAGTGTTGTATCCTAAGATTTGAGAACCAATCAACCTAAAGTGTATCCGTCAACATGAGTGGTGTATCCATCAGCATAGTGAGAACTAACCAACCTAAGGTGCCCATCAGTGTGCAATGATCAATTTAGAAACAAAGCGTGTAGGCTTACAATTTCTCAAGCAAAACTAATCAACAGGATAGTCTATCATATGTGGGATAGATGCTATTTAACTTAGAGAAACTACTACACTGGGAGCCTCAAGGAAGGACTAGACCTAGACTTGAAGCAGTCAGGAGGGAAGGAGCCGCTAGGGGACTTATCCTAAACCTCAAATATACTCGACCTAGTTAGTGCACAAAGGCTAATCCAAGAAGAAAGTGTAGCAAACTTACATCCTCTTAAATGAAGCCAACATAAGGTAGCTTAGCGGCCATGCAGTAAGGCCTACCAAACTAACAAGGCCCTTGTCAGTGTGTAGTGGCTAAGTAAGGAAAGAAATGTACCAGACTTACATCCTCTAAAGCAAGAAGACCACCTGCACACTAGCAAGGTAGCACCACCGACCTAGAGCACATCGAGTGAGTGCACTGAGTGTTATCTCAACTAAGAGTAGACCGAGACAAAAGATATGTGTTTGTTATATATGTTTGTGTGTAGTTTGTGTTTGTGTATAATGGATAGGATGAATGCTAGGGTTTCTCTACCCCTACCCTAAACACATCATGGTAGATTCACAAATATGAATACTTGCAACATGGAAGAGATTGAATTCAAAATGAAATTTTCATTGATGATAATTATTTTCAAACATGATTTATAATATTTCTTTAACTATAGCTCATTGATTGCATTGCTCTCCTTATGATTAATAAGATGATAAGATCCTCTTGGTAGGCCTTCTATGGCAAAGGGCCTTCCCAAGTGGGTTCAAACTAGCCTCCCATCTTACGACAGGCAACAATCGATTTCCTTAGAACTAAAATAAGCTCTCTTACCTAAAAAGCTCAAGAATGGACCAACTTGTTGTGAGCTTGAATCATTTTTGCTTTGTACAACTCGAGGTTTTCGCAAGCCCACAAGCGTCTATCCTCCAAACCTTCAAGCTCTTCTAACCACAACTTGGTGTTCGCTCTATTGTGATCTTGCTACCTATCCTTAGTGATTAGAGTGGAGGACTCATACTAAGGACAAAGGAGTAGAGTGAGTTGGATGTGGTGCGGTAGGCCCACAAGGCATCAACTAACTGCTCATGCCACTATCGCTTATTATTGTCGAGTGTCTTCTTCAGTATTTTGATGAGAGTTTTATCGAAGGCTCCTGCTAAGCCATTTTCCCTTGAGTAGTTGATGGTTGAATATCTCCAATCTATGTTGTGTCTCTGAGCAAAGTTGTTGATCTTCATGCTCTTGAATGCACATTATATATAATTCATCGAGGCCCCAAACCTATATATATATATGGTTCCTAAAAACTGGAGCATATGCTGAGCTGTGACCTCTCTAAGTGGAATCGACTTCACCTATTTGAAAGAAGTAGTCAGTAGCAGATAAGATGAACCAATGACCCTTGGAAGAAAGAGGATTAGTCAGACCCACTATGTCGGTACCCAAAGACTGACGCTTGAGGCCAATGTAAGATGTAGAATGTTTGGTGGTTGGTGGAGGACCATAATGTGTATTTGACATTGGTGGCATCACCTAGCCATATCCATGCATTCTTTGATCATCGATGGCCAATAGTATCCTAGTCTCTTGATCTTGGCTTTCATCTTTGGACTGGATTGGTTGGCTCCACATAATGCTGAGTGTACCACAAACTTACGCTTCATGCTTGTAAACAAAACAACGTACCACATCGATCAAAAGATCAGATAAGACACCATCCACAAGAGCATAAGAAAGTGCTCTTTGCTTCATGTGATGGGCTTGAGACTTCTCTTGAGGTAGTTTTCATTTATTTAGATAATTAATGAATGGTTGCCTCCAATCTAACTCTTCATCCTTCTTATTAATGGCAACCTCCCCTTCAAGAGAGTACTTTTGATGAGTTCAATATCAATAATGGATAAGACTTGTCTATTTTAGACCATTATTGATATGGAGTCATCCTTCAGACATGAAGCATATGCTATGATGTTCTCTCCTCGAGGAATCTTATAAATGGTAACCTCTGTGATTTGGGCCAACAACTCCATGGTGTACTTGTGGTAGTGATGGAGCTTGGGCTTTATAACCTTATAGGACCCAATGATTTGGTTGATAACTAGCTGAGAATCCTTAAAGATGTTGATGTTCTGGATGCTTAGAGTAACAACTAACTCCAAACAAATAATCAGAGCCTTATATTTGACTTCATTGTTAGAGTAAATCAATTAAATTACTTCTAGTGAAATCAATCTTTCATGTAAAATTGAATCCTTTTACACTTATAAAATACAACACTAATGCCTAATAAGACTTACTGCACAAGTCTTAATACACACATTAAAATTAAGTCAACACTTCTAGCTCTAAGTTAGATGGTGTATAATGTGATGTATATTTTGTTTATGATGTATTATTTAGATTAGATGTTAGGGTGTATGCTTTAGATTGATGGTAGGCCAATATTAGCCTAATCATGTAGGGATTATGCTTAAGGGATGCTTAAAAATAAATGTGAATGCTCTTTTGTAGGTTAAATCCTTAAGCATAATCCAAGTTAGACATTGGGCTTAGTTACCCATGTATGGTGCTAAGTTCAAATTATAAATAGAACTACTTGGGATTATATGTATATTTAGCTAACCTCTATTTAACGTGTAGTTAGATTTACTTTTCCCACATAAATATAATTTTACAATATGAATTAGATTAGATGAGCAAGTAGAAGGCTTTGTCTTGGGGTGCCGTGATGCCTTTTATCAAGCACCATCCAAATCAATTAAGGAACCAAATTAGAAATCGAGATATAAAGAAAAAAGCCCCCCATAGCATTTAATATAATTATAATTATTCTTTCATATTCCAGGTTGTATAAGGGTCGAGCTCGACTACCCATCTTTTCTCTCTTCAGGTTATATGACAGTACCCAATCGCACAAGCCTTTTATTCTTTTATGATAGTTTATATAATTTTTTGATGTTATGCATACATTGTGCATTAGGACGGCATGCTTTTCATAGTTTCTTAAATGATTAATGTTTTAATGTGGCTTGGATACGATGATTCTCTTAGGATAAAAATAAATTTTCTACCCAACTAATAACTCATAACTAAATTTTAAACAACTCATATCCTCATCATAAAGCCTAAGACATAAATAAGATAATTAAAAGATCTAGCAACCCCTTAGCTGGTTGTATGTTTCACATAATGCATGCATATTCTCTTGAACATGAAGGATCTCCATCCTTGCATGACAAAGGAATGCTTGACCTGTGAGGGAATCCCTTGTGGTGGAGAACACCTTCTTCTAGCTAATTTGATCCATAACTTATTTCATCATGCATTTAGGCATAAGAAATCCTAAAGCCTTTGTCAAAATGATGTGCCTAAAATGAAATAAAATTTGAAAAGATTTTGCATCTATAGATTAAGTCATATGCTCATACCACTCATGCTCTAGTCTCTTAGGGAGTGTGTTTAGGAGTTTAATCTCTTTCTAATTAAATAACTACCCTAGTTATCTTGTAATTCATAAGACCAGACTAGATGGTTTTAAAATCATAGGAGGAGTTAGTCACCACTCACAGTCATATGCGTAAGTCGACAATTTATTCTCTTGGAGGTAAACCCTTATGTCCACCTATCGCTTAGATTTAGGTCATGCTTTATAATAATAAGCTCCCTAGATTTAGATCCGAGGTAGTTATTTCCTTCGACAGCATGAATCCTCACCTCTTAGCATTCCCCCAACCTTGTGTTGGTGGATTATAAGCCCTAGTAATCTAATTAAATTTCAACTCAAAACATATAAATCTCTTCAACTTCAAAATTATAAAACCCAACCATAGGATAGATTGGAATGCTCACTAGACTTCCTAGTATCATGAGAATTTCCTACTTATTTCATTTGGATTCCAAAAATAAGTCTTCTCCTTGAACTTTCCCAATTGATTTTCCAAATACAGCCAATCTTTTGATAGTCTAACCTTGAAAGCTTTGGAGATGATAATTGTCTACTTTAATCGAGAGTATTCTTAAAAATTTTATTTCCTAAGATGTAATTAACTATAGAGGCTTACCTCCATAGGAAACTTAAGAACTAGTTTAATATAAACTCTACTTTATTCATTCATGTAAAGAAAATCTTTGGTACATTCAAAGACCCATCATGCCTTAGAGTCCTTATTACATGATTAGTCCATTATAGGTGATGCCTCTATCTTTGAGATAGTACATCATATCTCAATGTACTCAATCGCTCAAAAGTACCCCCTATGATCTGGGTGTCCCCCCCCCCCCCACATCCAAAAATAAACACCACAAGGCCCTCTCACCTTGTTCATTAAATCCTCTCAACATCATCTTTCTTTTGGAGTTTAGAGATGATCCTCAAGTAGGCAAGGGTTCTTAGACTCATAATGTTGACCATACACCTAGGTTAACCAAAACTCGATAGCTATCCGCCAACATCCACTATAATGTAAAGAGGTGGTTGTTCGGTCATCCCTAGGAGTAAGTCTTCATCGCTGAATGTAACTGCTAAGATGTCCTTCAAGTGGCATGCCTCCTCTTTAGTAGTGGTGAGAGCTATATCTCTAGATCATGTAAGGCCTTGATTAGAGATTCCCTCATCTCTTTGGATAAGATAAGGGCATCATATATGCTTAACTTAGCTGGAAACTTTCTAAGGTGAGCTAGGACATTGTAATCAACTCTAGCATGGTCCTCCACAAGCATATCCATGGGTGGAGCATCCTATGGAGGGGCAATCTGCTCATTGGAACCAATGACTTGCTTACCCTTATCTTGAGGTGCTACCCTAGGAGGTAGAACTTTGCCACTGCATAGGTTGACTTCAGTGACTTCTTGGAATGATGAGCTTGTGAAAAGTTCTACCTTCTCATCTCGCATACCTAGCCTTCTCCTATGGAATCCTCGAGTCGGTCGACTCCAAGTCAATCTCAAGAGGTGAACTGATTGATTTAAAGGATAATGACTAATCCAAAAGGAAAGGATCAAACTACTAAAGCTATTATTTTTATTTAGACTGAGAGCTTTCAATAGAATAAAATCAAGAGCATCATGTAGACAATATATAAGTAGAACTTTCTTCATTAGTTTCTTTTGGGTGGAGGTACATGATAGAAATCAAGTAAAGTAAGCATAGTAAGGGATTTAATGCCCTTATCTAGATACAATGCTTCTACGAGAGAGGAGCTAGAAGAAGAGGTGGTAGTTGCAACCATGGAGGAGACCTGATGGTGGCTATGCTACTAGACTATCCCGCAAAGTATGGTGAGCAGCCGCTATCACCCTCCCCAAGTTATCTTTTGTAACTAACAAACCTTCCTTGGTGTTGGAGGTTTGAGCTACTTCAGGCACTTGCAAGGAAAACTTCTTCATCTTAGAAATGATCTTCTTCAAGGTTTGGGATAGGGAGATATCTTGACCTTTTTTGGTCTTAAGAGGATCGCAAGTATCCCCAAGGATTACTCTAATAGAAATGGATGGTTGTTCTAATAAGTATTTTTAAGGATAACTATGGCTCTCAACTTGTAGTCAAGGCCAAGCTAGTCCTTAAAAGTGATACAATCCTTTAAGACATGGCCTAACATGCGTGGTAGGGAAATAGCTAGATCATCTTGCCCACTTCCTCCGACCTCCTAGCCTCTAGTAATTGAAATTCTCTCATATCGGCAAGAGTAGGAGGAAAGTAGCTACATAGATATGAATACCTACCGGGTAGCTACCGAGGTGGTGGAAATGGTCTGTGGCGCGGTATGGTATGATGAGGTGGTGGAAGAGGAGGTGGCAAAGGAGGCCCGAGCTCGTAATATCTCATCGAACTCTCGTCGCTCTCCTCATCTAATACAACCCTGGCTTCTTGTCAAACACCTTCAGTCTTGGGCCTAGATGATTGGTCGAAAGGGCAACTGCTTCCTCTTGTAGGCTAGCCACCTTGTTGATTAATTTCTTAAATGTTTTGATGGTAAAGCCCTTAAGCATGAAAGGTCCATGAATATTCTTGAGAAGAATCTCAATGGCATGTTGTTCGGACAGTGGTTCGCATTTCATGCTCAGGTTGTGCCACCTGAGAATGTAATCAACAAAGGACTTGTTGAATTTTGTTTCTCTAAAATGAGGTCACCTACAATCACCCTCGAGCTCCGTGAAATTCTTGATGAAGAGGTGTCTAACTCAAAGAAAAGCCTTCACCAAACCATTGGGCAATTCGACATACCAATCATACAACACAGACCGAAAAAAAGGTGAAAGAGGAGTGCGTTACTGCCACTAGTGTTGCAACAATCGGCTCTAAAGTGTGCAATGTGTTATCGTGGTTCCCACTGCCATCAAAGATCTTGAAGGATGGTGGCACAAAACCCTAAATAAAATAAAAAACCAAAACCTAAAAAATGAACCTAAAAATAAAGAAAAAATAATACCTAAACCCTAAACAAAAAAAAGACCTAAACCTAAAATAAAGAAAATAAAATAAACATAAACCTAAAAAAAAATAAACTAAACTAAAATAAATAAAACCTAAACCTAAAATAAATAAAACCTAAACCCTAAACTAAATAAAATAAAATAAACTAAAAAAAACATAAACTGAAACTAATAAAAAAAATTAAAAATAAACCTAAAAAAAACCTAAAACCTAAACCTAAAAAAATTAAACCTAAAGAAATAAAATAAAAATAAAACTAAACTGAAAAATAAACATAAACCTAAACCTAAACCTAAAAAATAAACTAAAATAAAAACCTAAACTAAAATAAATAAAACTAAAATAAATCAACTAAACTAGATAAAAATAAAAAATAAACAAATAAAAAATAAAAATAAACTAAAAAATAAAAAAAATAAACTAAATAAACCTAAACCTTTATATAATTTAAAAAAAAAAACCCTAAACCCTATACCCTAAACCCTAAAGTATAAACCATAAAACTAACCCTAAACCTAAAACCCTAAACCTCAACCCTAAATCCTAAACCCTAAACCCTAAACTTAAAACCCTAAACTCTAAACCTAAACCTAAACCTAAACCCTAAACCTAACCCTAAACTATAAACCCTAAATAAAACTTAAAACTAAACCTAAACCTAAACCTTAAACCCTAAACCATAAAACCTTAAACCCTAAACCCTAAACTAGCCCCAAAACCCTAAGGTAACCTAAACCCTAAACCTTAAACCTTAAACCCTAAAAACCTTAAACCTTAAAGACTAAACACTAAACCCTAAACCCTAAACCCTAAACCCTAACCATAAACCATAATCCCTAAAACCATAAACCCTAAAACCCTAAACCCTAAACCATAAACCATAAACCATAAACCCTAAAAGCCTAAAAACTTAAACCTAATCTAAAATAAAACCTAAAAAAATAAAATAAATAAACCTAAACCTAAATAAAATAAAATAGTAAAATAAAATAAAAACTTAAACTAAAACCTACACTTAAATCTAAAAATAAAATAAAATAAACTAATAAAAATATACTAAAATAAAATAAATAAAAACCTAAACTAAACTAAATAATAAAATAAACCTTAGAATAAATAACCTAAATAAAATAAAAACCAAACATAAAATAAAAATAAATTAAACCTATAATAAAATAAAATAAAACTAAATAATAACCTAAACCTAAAAATAAAACTTAAAATAAAACCTAAAAATAAATTAAAAAACCTAAACCCTAAACTAAAAAAAAAAAAAACCTGAACCCAAAATAAAAATAAAATAAACAAAATAAAATAAACTAAACCTAAAATAAAATAAACAAACTAAAATAAATAAAACCTAAACTTAATCCTAAAATAAACTAAACCTAAACCTAAACTAATTAAAATAAAATAAACTAAAAATAAACCTATACCTAAACTAAAAAATAGAACCTAAAAATAAACTTAAAATGCAAACTTAAAACCTAAACCTAAACCTAAAAAATAAAACCTAAACCTAAAAAATAAAATAATAATAAAGCTCAACTAAAAAATAAACCTAAAACTAAACCTTAAAAATAAAATAAAATAAAAAAAATAAACTAAAATTAATAAACCAAAAATAAATAAAGTGAACTAAATAAAATAAAAAAGTGAACCTAAATAAAATAAAAAATAAAATAAACAAATAAATAAAAAAATAAACTAAATAAACTAAACCTAATAGTTATTTAATTTAAAACCATAAACCCAAAATAAACCCTAAACCAAAATAAAACCCTAAACCATAAACCCTAACCCTAAACCTTAAACCCTAAACCCCAAACCATAAAACTAAACCTAAAGTAACTAAATTAATTAAAAAAATAATCCTAAATCCTAAAACATAATAAACCTAAACCTAAACCCTAAACCCTAAGCCCTAAAT
Source organism: Cymbidium sinense (assembly GCA_021442155.1). Taxonomy (NCBI): domain Eukaryota; kingdom Viridiplantae; phylum Streptophyta; class Magnoliopsida; order Asparagales; family Orchidaceae; genus Cymbidium; species Cymbidium sinense. The sequence goes on from JAKCPB010001911.1 coordinate 57,120, forward strand.
CCTAAACCAACCCTAAACCTTAAAAAGCTAAAAACCAAAACCAAATCTAAATAAAACCTAAAAATAAAATAAATGAAAAATTCTAAACCAAATAAAATAAAAAATAAAAACATAAACTAAAACATAAACCTGAACCTAACCTTAAAAAGAAAAAAAAAAAATAAAATAAAATAAAACCTAAACTAAACCAAAAAAATAAATAAAATAAAAATTAAACCTAAAATAAAAAAAATAAAATAAATATAAAATAAAAATAAACCTAAACAATAAACCAAAAATAAAACCTAAACATAAATAAAAAATAAAACTTAAACCCTAAACTAAAAAAAAAAACCTAAACCTAAAATAAAATTAAAATAAACCTAAATGTAAACTAAACTAAAATAAATAAAACCTAAACCTAAACCTAAAGCAAACAAAACCTAAACCTAAACATAAACTAACTAAAATAAAATAAACTAAAATAAACCTAAACCTAAACTAAAAAATAAAACCTAAAATAAACTAAAATAAAACCTAAAACCTAAACCAAAAAAATAAAATAAAATCCTAAACCTAATCCTAAAAATAAAAATTAAAACCTAAACCTAAAAAATAAAATAAAAATAACACTAAGCGACATAATAAACCTAAGCCTAAACCTAAACCTAAAAAATAAACTGAAATAAAAACCTAAAATAAATAAACTAAACTAAATAAAAGAAAATAAACCTAATTCAAAATAAAAAAAATAAAATAAACTAAAAGAAATTAAAATAAACTAAATAAACCTAAACCTACGAGTTAACTAAATTAAAAAAATGATAAAAAAATAATAAAGAAAAACACTAACCCTCCCCCAAACTCTAAAACTAACCCTAAACTTGAAACTCTAAACCCTAAACCTACAACCCTAAACCCAAAACCCTACACACCCTAAAATCGAAAACCCTAAACCCTAAACCCTAAACTAAACCTAAACCCTAAACTCTAACCTTAACCCTAACCCTAAATCCTAAACCCTACCTAAACTAATCTTAAACTCTAAACCCTAAACCCAAAACCTAAACTGAAATTAACTAAATAAATAAAAAAATAAATCTAAACCCTAAAACCTAATAAGCCTAAACCTAAACCTAAACCCTAAGAATGGTAGAACCTTGATGATAAGAACCACAACCGTGCACATTCTAGATCGCGTGGAGGAAGGTGGAGGCCGACATCATAATGTGGTGGGGATCAGAGGTGCAAAGGATATGGAGGGTGGTGGGAGTAATGGTGGTGGAGGCATGAGGAGAATGAGGTTACAACTGGTGGTGGTGAGGGAGAGATCGGGAAATGATGGTGGATCCACTACTGAGAGGCCGGGTGGTTGATGGGAACTTGAGAAATTGAAGAATGGCCGATCGATCCGCTTTTGGAACTGTTTAATGAGATGTTATCTAGGTTTTAATTTTTTCACATGTGCTCATTTTTATCTATGTCATCGCTATATCATAAAAAAAATTTTGTGTTATTTTGGTTGATGAAATTAAAAAGAAGAAATTTTGATTATGAATTTGTTCTCTATTAAAATGAAAATAAAAACCAAAAACCCTAAACCCAAAACTCAAACCTGAACCCTAAACCCTAAACCTTAAAAATAAAAAATAAAATAAATAAATAAATCCTAACCCTAAACCTAAACTATCCCTAAACACTAAACCCTAAAACCCTAAACACTAAACCTAAAACCCTAAACCCCAAACCCTAAATCCTAAACCCTAAACCCTAATCCCTAAACCCTAAAAACCTAAAACCTAACCTAAATAAAACATAAAAATGAAATAACCAAAAAAAGCTAATCCTAAATATAAAAAAAAGTCCTAAACTAAAACCTAAAGCTAAACCTAAACCTAAACCAACAAATAAAATAATAACTAAAATAAAATAAAATAAATAAAACCTAACATAAACTAAAAAAATAAAATAAACCTAAAAAATAAAAAAACCTAAATAAAATAAAACTAAACAAAAAAATAAAATAAAATAAACTTAAAAAAAATAAAAAAATAAAAAATAAAATCTAAAACCTAAAATAAATAAAAATAAAACAAACCTAAACCTAAACAAAAATAAACTAAACTAAAATAAATAAAACCTAGACCTAAACCTAAAATAAACTAAACCTTAACTCTAAACTAAATAAAATAAAATAAACTTAAAATAAACCTAAACCTAAACTAAAAAATAAAACCTAAAAATAAACCTAAAATAAAACCTAAAACCTAAACCTAAAAAAATAAAATAAAAACCTAAACCTAAACCTAAAAAAAGACCTAAACTAAAGAAATAAAATAAAAATAAAACTAAACTAAAAAATAAACATAAACCTAAACCTAAACCTAAAATATAAACTAAAATATAAAAACCTAAACTAAAATAAATAAACCTAAAATAAACAAAATAAACTAACTAAAAATAAGAAACAAAAATAAATAAAAATAAAATAAAATAAACTAAATAAATAAAAAAACTAAATAAACTTAAAAAACCTAAACCTACTAGTTTACCTAATTTACAAAAAAACCCTAAACCTTAAACCTAAAACCCTAAACCCTAAATCCTAAACCATAAACCTGAAACCTTAAACCCTAAAACTAAGTTTAAACAACCTAAATCTAACCTAACCTAAACCTAAATTTAAACCCTAAACCCTAAACCTTATACCTAAAACTTAAACCTAAAATAATCCTAAACTAATCTAACCTAATAAACCTAAACCCTAAACCCAAACCTAAACCTAACCCTAACCTAAACTTAAACCCTAATCTAAACTATATAACCTTAAACCTAATTAAACTATAAATCTATATAAATTTTAAAACCTTAAAGTTAAATTGAAAACTTAAACTAACCTAAAGCTTTTAAACCTAAACCTAAAACTAAACCTAAAGTTTAAACACTAAACCTAAACTCTAAACTCCTAAACACTAAACTCTAAAATACTAAACCTAAAACCTTAAGCTCTAAACTTAACCCTAAACTTATAAACTAAACCTAAACTTAAACTAAACCTAAAACTCCTAAACCTAAAACTAAATAAACTAAACCCTAACTAAACTATAAACTTAAACCTAATCCCTATACCCTAAACCCTAAACCCTAACCCTAACCCTAAATCCTAAACCTTAAACTAACCCTAAACCTTAAAAATTAATCCTTAAAAACTCTAAATGCTAAACCCTAAACCCTAAATTACCCCTAAACCCTAATCTAACTCTAAACTATAAACTCCTAAACTCTAAAGCCCAAAAACCCTAAACCCTAAAGCCTAAACACTAAATTGTAAACCCTAAACCCTAACCCTAAACACTAAACCCTAAAATCCTAAACCCTAAAACCCTAAACCCTAAACCTTAAACCTTAAACCCTAAACACTAAAACCTAAACCATAAAACCTAAAACTTAAACTTAAAGTAAATAAAACCTAAAAATAAAATAAATAAATTAACTTAAACCTAAATAAAATAAAAAAATAAAATAAAATAAAAACCTAAACTAAACCTAAAAATGAAATAAAAAAATAAAAAAAAAACTAAACAAAATAAATAAAACCTAAACTAAACTAAAAAATAAATTAAACCTAAGAATAAAAAAAAAAAAAAAAAAAAAATAAAAAAAAAATGTAAAATAAAATAAAATAAAACATAAATAAAAAACATAAACCTAAAAAATAAACCTAAAATTAAATAAAAAATAACCCAAACCCTAACTAAAAATAAAACTAAACCTAAAATAAAATAGAAACAAAATAAATAAACCTAAATAAAAAATAAACTAAACTAAAATAAATAAAACCTAAACCTAAATCTAAACCATAAAATTAAATAAAATAAACTAAAATAAACCTAAACCTAAACTAAAATAAATATAAACCTAAAATAAACCTAAAATAAACCCAAATAAACCTAAACTAAACCCTAAACCCTACAAAGCTAAAACCTAAACCTAAACTAAATAAAACCTAAAAATAAAATAAATAAATAATATAAAGAAAATAAAATGAAAACTAAATGAAAATAAAATAAAATAAACCTAAAATAAAAGAAGATAAAACTAAATAAAAAAATGTAAACCTAAAATATAAACATAAAAAAAATAAAATATAAAATAATAAGAAATAAACCTAAACCTAAAATAAATAAAATAAAATAAAGCTAAACCTAAAAATAATCTAAACTAAAATAAATAAACCTAAACCTAAACCTAAAATTAACTAAACCTAAACCCTAAATTAAATAAAATAAAATAAACTAAAAACCTAAACATAAACTAATAAATAAAACCTAAAAATAAACCTAAAATAAAAACCTAAAACCTAAACCTAAAATAATAAAATAAAAACCTAAACCTAAACCTAAAAAAAAATAAAACCTAAACCTAAAAATTAAAATAAAATTAAAACTAAACAAAAAAATAAACATAAACCTAAACCAAAACCTAAAAAATAAACTAAAATAAAAAACCTAAAGTAAAATAAATAAACTTAAAATAAATAAAACAAATAAAATAAAAATAGAAAATAAAACTAAATAAAAATAAAAAAATAAATTAAACTAAAATAAATAAAAAATAAACTTAATAAACTAAAACCTAAATTACTGTTAATTTTAAAAAAAACTCTAAACTAAACCCTAAACCCTAAATCCTAAACCCTAAACCTAAAGCCTAAACCATAAACTAAGCCTAAACTAACTTAAACCTAAACCTAAACCTAAACCCTAAACCAAACTAACTTAAACCCTAAACTAACCCTAAAGCCTAAATTGTAAACCTTAAATCATAAATCTAAACCCTAAACCCTAAACTATAAACTATAAACCTTAAACCCTAAGCTAAACCTAAGAACCTAAACCCTAAAGCTTAAAGCCTAAAACCGTAAACTAAACCTAAACCATAAAACCTAAACCCTAAAACCTAAACTAACCCTAAACCCTAAGCTAATCTAAACCTTAAACCCTAAACCCTAAATAATAAAAACCCTAAACCCTAAAGCCTAAACACTAAAGTGTAAATCATAAACCCTAACACTAAACACTAAACCCTAAAAACCTAAAACCTGAAACCCTTAACCCTAAACCATAAACCCTAAACCCTAAATCGTAAAGCAAAAAACCTAAAAACCTAAACATAAAGTAAATAAAACCTAAAAATAAAATAAATAAAAATACCTAAACCTAAATAAAAAAAATTAAATAAAATAAAAACCTAAACTAAAACCTAAATCTAAACCTAAAAAAAATAAAATAAAATAATAAAAAACTAAAATAAATTAAATAAAAACCTTAACTAAACTAAAAAGTAAAATAAACCTAAGAATAAAAAACTTAAATAAAATAAAACTAAATAAAATAAAATAAAATAAACATAAAATAAAATAAAATAAAATAAAAACTAAATAAAGAGCTAAACCTAAAAATAAATAAAAAATAAAACCTAAACCCTAAACTAAAAATAAAAACTAAACCTAAAATAAAAATAAAATAAACAAAATAAAATAAACCTAAACCTAAACTAAAATAAATAAAACTTAAACATAAACCTTAAATAAACTAAACCTAAACCTAAACTAAATAAAATAAAATAAACTAAAAATAAACCTAAACTAAAAAAAAATAAAACCTAAAATAAACCTAAAATAAAACCTAAAACCTAATCCCTAAACCCTAAACCTTAAAAAGCTAAAAACTTAAAACTAAGCTAAATAAAACATAAAAATAAAATAAATAAGAAAACCTAAACAAAAATTAAATGAAAAATAAAATGAAATAAAAACATATATTAAAACTAAACCTATACCTAAACCTAAAAAAGAAAGTAAAATAAA
>JAKCPB010001912.1:0-78184 GCA_021442155.1 Cymbidium sinense
TTTTCATATTGTTTTATTGAATATTCATTCTGTTTAAAGTTTCATTATATTTTTTTATTTTATCTATAGCTGGTTATTTTTTAGTTTGTTGTACTGACATTTGGTTTATTTATTTCCTTTGCTTTTTAGATTTTTTTTCATTCTTAATACCTCTGAATGATGTATGCATAAGTTAGCCAACCAAAGAGATAGAGAAGTAAAGACATAGGAGTGAGTGGGATGAAAAAATAAAGTGCTTTTCTTAGAAAAAGATAGGTGGATGAGGTATTTTAATAAACTTTTCAATGAAGGATCTGAAAATGATTGATTTTAGCAACCTTAATACCCTAAACAAAAATAGAGAATTTCTTTTTTATCATCATATTAGTAAAGCTGAAGTTAGGGAAGCTTTAAAGAAAATGAAATGTGGAAAAGCAGTAAGACCAGATAATATTCCAATAGAAGTGTGGAAATGTTTAGGAGATCAAGGAATTTCTTGGCTTACAAATCTTTTTAATGTTATTTTAAAGACTAAAAAGATGCCAGATGAGTGGAGAAAGAGTTTGTTGATTCCTATATTTAAGAATAAAGGTGATGCACAAGATGTGCAAATTATAGAGGAATTAAGTTAATGTGCCATACATTAAAATTATTGGAGAGAGTAATTGAGCATAGGTTACGATGATAGTTTCTCACAATCTTGGTTTCATGCCGTAGATCTACTATGGATGCTATACATTTGTTAAGAGGTTTGATGGAGAAGCATAGAGAAAATAAAAGGATCTACATATGATATTTATTGATTTAGAGAAAGCTTATGATAAAGTCTCAAGAGATGTTCTTTGAGAGTTCTAGAACAAAAAAGAAGTTAATATTGGTTATATTCAAGTCATTAAGGATATGTATACAGAGCCACTTGTGTCCAAACACAAGGAGGATTGACAAACAATTTTCCTATTTCATTGGATTACATCAAGGATCAACATTAAGCCCTTATCTTTTTTTTACTTTAGTTATGGATGTTCTTAGGCATTTACAAGAAGATGTACCGGTGTATGCTTTTGTCGATGACATTCTTCTTGTTGATAAGACTAGAGAGGGAGTCCAAAACTTGAATTATGGAGGTCAACTTTAGAGTTTAAGTAGATCTAAAACCGAATATATGGAGTGTAATTTTAGTTGTAGAAATTTTAGTGGTAGTGTTGTGACTTTAGGTGATCAAGTCATTAATAAGAGTGAGTTATCTGATATTTAGGCTCTATTGTTCAAAATGATGGTGAAATAGATGGAGATATTATTAGTAGAAATCAAGTTGGATGGTTGAAGTGGAGGAATGCATCCGCCTATTATGTGATAGAAAAGTTCCACTTAAACTTAAGGAAAATTTTATAAGATGGTGGTAAGACCAATGACTTATGGTGCATCCAATAAAAAAAGAGAAACATAAGACTAAGTTAAGTGTTAGAGATGAGGATGCTCGTGGATGAGTGGCTTTACCCTTAGAGATAGAATGCAAAATGAGTATGTTCGGAAAAGTTGAGTGTAGATAAGATTAGGAGAGTCGCCAGATGGTTTGGCCACACAAAAGCCGAATCGTCCATGACCCATTAGAGAGAGTAGATGCATTAGATTTTCTCCTTATGTTAAGAAAGGTAGAGGTAGACCTAAAAAGACTTGGTTAAGATGTATAAAAAATGATCTTAGTATCAATTAAATGAGAATTTGACACATAATAGACAATGGAGACAAGGATTCATGTAGCCAACCAGTGGGATTAAGGCATTGTAGTTTAGTTTAGTTTATTTTATGTTTTGGTTTAGGTTTTATTATTTTAGTTTAGTTTATTTTGTTAGGTTTAGTTTATTTTATTTTTAAGTTTAGGTTTTTTTAGTTTAGGGTTTAGGTTTTATTATTTATTAATTTTAGGATTATTTTTTAGGTTTAGGTTTTGATTTATTCTTAGGTTTATTTTCTTTTTATTTTTCTTTTAGTTTTATTTTATTTTTATTTTCATTCTTATTTATTTTTTTGTTTAGATTATGTTTTATTTATTTTAGTTTAGTTTATTTTTTTTATTTTTAATTTTATTTAGGTTTATTAAGTTTTAGTTTAAGTTTTATTTTTAGGTTATACATATAGGTTTTATTAGTTAGGCTTATGTTTTAGCTTGGGTTTAGGCTTAGGTTTTAGTTTGGATCTAGTGTTATGGCTCAGATTTCCCAGCTTTGTGGGTCAGGTTTAAAGTAATGTAGTCTCAGGATTTGCTGGCTCATTTCAGGCTCATGGTTTAGGGCTTTAGAGCCTGGGGTGGGTAGGGGTTAGCTTTATGGTTAGGGTTTTTAGGTTTAGGTTTAGTTTAGGATTTGGGCTTATTTAGTGGCCAGAGTCCAGCCAGGCTAGGGCCCAGGGTTAGCTTAGGGTTTAGTTGGTTTTGTGGGTCAGCCCAGTTTTGCCTAGGGTTTATGATTAGTTTTAGGGTTTTGGGTTTAACATTTTTTTTTAAAAAAAAGCAAACCAGTTTGGGTTAATTAATTTATGTGGTTATTTTATTTATTTATTTATTTTTATTTTATTTAGGTTTATTTTTATTTTTATCATTAGTTTATTTATTTAGTTTTATTTTTTATTTATTTTTTTAGGTCTTTATTTATTTTTTTTTTGTTTAGTTTTATTTTTATTTTATTTTTAAGTTTTGGTTTTCTTTTTGGTTTTTAGGTTTAGGTTTAGGTTTTTATTTTTTTATTTTTGGTTTGCTTTTAGGTTTTATTTTTTACTTATTTTTAGTTTAGGTTTAGGTTTAATTTTATTTATTTTATTTTATTTAGTTTGGGGTTTAGGTTTTAGTTTATTTGGTTTAGGTTTAAGTTTTATTTATTTTTAATTTATTTTAGTTTAAGTTTATGTTTATTTAATTTTTTATAATAGGTTTAGTTTTTTTAAGTTTAGGGTTTATGTTTTATTTTTTATTTATTTTTAGGTTTATTTTTTAGGTTTAGGTTTTTATTTAGTTTTTATTTTATTTTAATTTAGGTTTTATTTTATTTTTATTTTATGTTTAGTTTTTATTTTATTTAGGTTTTTTATTTTTAGGTTTATTTTATTTTTTAGTGTAGTTTAGGTTTTTATTTATTTTATTTTAGTTTAGTTTTTATTTTTTATTTGATTTTAATTTGAGGTTTAGGTTTAGGTTTAGGTTTTGGTTTTAGTTTAGGTTTTTATTTAATTTTATTTAGGTTATGTTTTATTTATTTATTTTTAGGTTTTATTTAGTTTAGGTTTAGGTTTTTGATTTAGGGTTTAGGGTTTAGGGTTTTTTAAGGTTTAGGGTTTAGGTTTTAGGTTTAGCATTTAGGTTTTAGTTTAGGGTTTTTTTGAATTTATTTTTTTAACAAATTAAAATTCAACATTTCTTCTTCGATTTCATCAACCAAGTAACAAACCTAGGAAGTTAGGTAATGACTTCCTTTAGCTAAAGCCTCATGTTTTAGGATGTCGGACTATATTCCCATTAGCATTCAATCTTATATAAATCAACATATGAAGAAAGGGAACTCAACATTCATACACTTAAACTATAAGCACATGCATTTCTTATGTATTTATAACTAGAATCATAACACATATTATTTTTCATTTATAAGCTTTCGAAAAATACAATTGGATTTAATAGTGATAATAGCCACTCATATATTAAATTAAATCAACACATGGAAGCTTACATTAAAAAATCCACTTTGTTTTACTTGATTTTGAAAAGTTGGATGCATTAATTCAAATGACATACCAAATTTAACATGATTGGAAAGAGGACAATCAAATCTAGGCATGTGATTCATTCAATCAAACTAGTTGTTAAGGACAGTCAAATCAAATAAGATTACTTAAAGCAAACCAAAGCTTCTTTAATAATTAAGTTTTTTGATTTGATTTTATTTAAAGAGGAGAAGATAAATCATCACTTATTATTTTAAACCCATTTCCCATTAGTGATTTAATTTAATTTAAGGAAATGTAATTAAGTTAATTTTATGGGTTAATTAAGTTGAACCCTTAATTAGATGAATTAATTACCCTTACTTATGTCACCTTAAAGTAATTAACTAAATAATTTCCAACATGATATGCATGGAAAATAAACTTGCAATGATCTAGGAAATAAATGGGGCCTAATGCTTGATTAATAGTTAGTTTGATTAAGGGACTTAACTAATTACTCTTATAGTTTTCCACACATGTGGACTAACCATAATTTCATTAAACTCCTTTGGGTTTTTAAACACCTAAAGATCTACCCCATGATTTAATTTATTAAAGGTCGATGTGATTATGATTTCAATTTGATTAAGTGATTTAATTAATTAGTTAAATCTTAATTAATTTCATTTTAAAAAAGGGTGAAATGAACTTAGTGAAAGGGGTCCCATATTCCTTAGTTCACTTACTATTGAACAATGATTAATAAACTTAATTTAACCAATTTATTATTGGGATTAATTAATCATTAATTAACTTAAAGAGTAGTTAAGGTTTAATTAGTCAATTTTCTAATTAAGTGAGCAATAAATTCCAAGAAAATCATGGGAGGCAAGGTCATCCCATTAAACTAACCCACAAAATTTGGGATTAATTGCTCAACTAATCAAAGAGTAAGCTAATTAATTTTATAATTAAACTTTAATTACTGTTCAAAATTAGTTATGATCATTTTAAATAATTCTCCACTAAAATACTTTAAAATGAGCATTTATTTGCATTTTTATTTTATGATTTTTTGATTTTTAGAAGTTTCACCATTAAAATGATTAATTAAGCCTAAAGCTTAATCTGTTGCATGTTTCAAATGGCTTCATGCGGTGTGCTTTCCACATGGAATGAGGCATTGGCTACTTAAAACTTATCGACTCGGCACGTGGCGGTGGACGCTTTCGTCAGCGGATGCTTTCTTGTCCATCATCCATTTAAGATCGGGTTCATGATTAATCCCACTTAATAGGATTAAATCGGTCGATCTCGATCTAATCGACCATCGATCACGGAATGGACGGTCGTGACTAATGTCATGCGGTGAGGGGAATGGAGACTATCCACCATTGCTCACTTGAGCTTACGAGCTCGATCAACTCCAAAAGGATTCCACACCTTCCGACATCAATCGGAGGGATCCAATGGTCAAGATCACGAGATGCAAGTTTTCTTCAAAAGCTCAACCCATTTTGCCTAAGGATTTTGGAAGCATACCTCATCGAGCTCAAGACTAGCCTCTTAAGGAAGCTTCATCTAGTGGAGAGAAACCCCGTTGAGCGTTGGATCAATTCTTTGATGTTCTGAAGACCATGCGATGATTTGGAGCTGCTTTGATCAAGTCACCTCTTCGAAGCTTGGGAGATGATTTGTTCTTGCTCGGCGAGGGAAAAGCGTGTTAATTTAAATTTGATGGAGAAATGGGAAGTTAGGTAAATGGGAGCACCATTTGGGATGGATGGGAATGGCATTTTTTTGATCGAGGAATGAGCTTGGGAGCTTAAAGAATGGCTCTAGCAGCTCATCTTGGGTAGTGATGAGGTGTATGGATCTGATTGCGTGAGTGAGGAGAATGGAGTATCCACCATTGTTCACTTGATCGAGCTTACGAGTTGGATCAACTCCAAAAGGATTCCACACCTTCACGACAATAATCAAAGGGGATCTAATGGTCAAGATCACATGAGATGTAATTTTTCTTCAAAATGCTCCAACCCATTTTGATTTAGGATCGGTTTTGGAAGTATACCTGCTTGAGCTCAAGACTAGCGGAAAGATTAAGGAAGCTCATCTAGTGGAAATGAAGGCTTTGACCTAAGGGTAGAATGATCATTTGGCATTGGATTTGATTTGGCAGATTTGAAATGAGCCAAAAGTGGGTTAGCCCAAATTTCAAATCTAATGGAGTCGATTTGGTTAGGTTTGGCTCAATTTGACTCATTTAGGTCAAATTAGGTTAGGTTGCATCAAGTTGACCAATTGGTCAAATTAGATCAAACCAAGAGCTGGGCCAAGTTCATATGACTATTTGGAATGTTTTGGTTCAATTGGTTTTGTTTAGTTTGGCTTAGATTTGATTTTGGCTCATTTGAAATTATTTGGGTCAAATGAGTTAAGTTGACTAAATTGACCAAATTAGCCAAATTAACATGGATTGGTGTTGGTTTGGGTTTAGTTGACTATTGAAGATGATTGAGCTTTGGTTTCAATTGATTTAGTTTTGATTTGAACTTTTGGCCTTTAGGTCAATTTGGGCTAAGTAGGTCAATTGGGTTCAATTGTCATGACTTTGGTCAATTCAACAATCAATTTGGAATGAACTTGAGGCATTGGTTTACAATCAATTTGGTTTATATTTTTTATTTGACCCAATTTGGTCTTTTAGGTCAATTTGGGTCAACTTGGGTCAAGAGGCCAATTGGGTTTAGTTTGACTCAATTGAAGGTCAAGTCATATATTATTTTTGATTTTGTATGAATCATTTGATTTAAGAAGTCTTATTGGGTTGCAATTTAGTTTAGGTTCATATGGGTTAAGGGGTTGACTTGGTTTGACCCAATTTATGATAATTGATCAACCTAGGTTGATCAATAATCATGATGCAAGGTTTTAATGGGCTTGGTTCAATCAAATTTTGGTAGGATTAGAACTTGGCTCAAATAGGTCAAATTTCCCACTTAAGGTCAAGTGGACCAATTGGGTTTAGTTAGCTTGATTTTGGGTTGAGTTTTATTTAGTTGAGTTTATATATGGATTTGGGATTGATATATAAATTCAATTCCAATTAGCTTTGGTTCATTTGAACATTTTAAGTCAAAAGGGCTATGTTGGGTTTGACTTGGGTTGATTTTGGTTTGGCTTGATGATTATATATTTTATTTATATTTATGAATATAATTGAAGGTATGATTGATTCATGAGAAAATCAATTGAATTTGGGTTTTGGAATGAAGAATTTGGCTAAGTCCATGGAGTTGGGTCATGTGGCTTAGGTTTGGAATTAGTTTGATTTATTGTTGTTGATTTAAATGTATATTTCATTTAAATTTGTGAAGATGATTGAAAATATGATTGAATTTTGAGAAAATCAATTTAGTTTGACTTGATTTGGATTAAAATTTGGCTAAGTCCATGGAATAGATCTTATGGCTTAGGAAGGGTTTTGATTTAATTTGATTAAGTTCAATTTAGTTTTGATCATTTGAATATAAATTTGATTAATATTTAAGAAGATGATTGAAGATATAAATTGATTATGAAAATTAATTGATTTTGGATTGATTTGGATTAAGATTTGGCTACATCCATGGATAGGTCATATGGCTTAGGAAGGGTTTCAAGTTTGGATTTTATCATGGGCTTCAATCATTTGGTTTTTGAATTTGATGTTTGAATTGAACTTGAGGTTTGGTTTGAGAAGGTGAACATGGATTGGATTTGGTTGTTTCTAGGTGAATTATCCTAATCCCAAGCATAAGCTAATCTTATGGTTAACCCTTCTAAGTCTTTAGGCTTAGGTTAAGTGTTTACCTAATTGTTAGAAGTGTCTTATGACTAGAAAAGTATTAGTGTCTAGAAGATTCCTAAGTCTAAGATGGGAAAATTAAATTTGCACTCCAAAAGTGAGATCAACATGCCTTAGGCTCCATAGTGTTGCCCTTGGAGATAAATGATTGGAAGAAAGAAGCCAAGTTTCACATTATAGACTAAGATACATCTTTCAACGCTTTGCTTAAGAGACCATGGATACATGAGAACAACATAGTTCCATCCTCTCTACAGTAGTGTATGAAGTTCATGAGAGGTGGGATAATCTACTGTCAAAGGAGATCTCAAGATTTATAGTTCAGGCATATATGAGGATGCGACTTACTACCTCCCTCAAAATCAACAAGTTTATTCTCGTGAACTTGGAAAAGTTTAAAAATAAAAGAAAAATAAAAAGAAAAAGAAAAAATGAGAGAAAAGGAAAAAATAAAAGAAAAGAGAATGAAAAAGAAAATAAAATGGAGAGGATATACACTTGGAGGAGGAAGCGGAGCCTGACATTAGATTTCACCCACAGTTCATTACTCCATTTGAACATATGGGTAGGACTACTTAACCTCTACCAAGCAGAGGAAGAGGCCGTTCGAGGTAGTCCCAAGGGTGGAAAACCTCTTTATTGGCCACCTAATAAAAGATATGTCCGAACTACCAAGAGTACACCTGTTATCCATATAAACTTAAAATCAAGTTCATAGGATCAGTCTTATATATTTAGCAAGCTAGCCAACTCTTCTCAGTAGTAGATTCCCTTGGAGGTGATAGTTGAGCAAGATAATGATGAAGATTGGGCTCCAAAGTAAAGCATAAGTGTATCCAAGTGTTTTTGTGAAATAGTTAGATATCAGATGGGAACCTTAGCTCTAACCCCACTTTTCTCTTAAAAAGCTAAGGGTTTGGTAGTTAAGGATGCCCTAAGTCGTCCACAAGTGTGAAGACTTAGAGCACATGTTAGACTACTTTGAAATAATGTGGAAGAACAAATGCAAAAGCTCTTAATTAAGACTAGGATTTCATATGGGTCTAGTCGATGATGATTACTACTTAGTAATCACCAATCATTTGGAATCGATAGGTTCTTTAAAATCATATTAACTCATATGAGGAGATGTGCTTAGAAACTTGGATAATCTGATTTTGAAGTCAAAGATGGACCAGAGTTCAAAGAAGAGATCAAGTCAACCATCGAGAGCTCGAAATCAACTTAGGAGTGAAGAAGATCCATGCACATACATCGGTTCTTTGTTGAATAAAATTAAAACCAATGACTTAGTTAGGCTATTAAGTTTAAGGTCACTTTGCATGGAGTTATTAAGAGATGCTTGGATTGGCTCTAACATAGCGTCCATAAACTAATAGAGCTACTTGCTAATCCTATCAAGCTCCTAGATGCATATGATTAGACATAGAATAATAAGTCATTTATGAAGTCAAGAAACGATTGATGTTGGCTTCATCGGAAGAAAATACCCTACCTGTTGTGGTGATCCAAGTTAAGAAAAAAAATGGCCAAATTCACATATGCATTTTTAGGGATTTAAATAAGGCATGTCCAAAAGATGAATTTCCACTACCAATCCCGAAGCTGATGGTGGACATTGCCTCATCTCATGTAGTCTTCTATTTTATGGATGGCTTATCTGGATATAACCAAATAAATATGGCCACTGAAGATGAAAGAAACACTACTTTTAGAACCCATATTAGAATCTATTGCTATAAGGTCATGCCTTTTAGCCCTAAAATTGTTGATGCTACATACTAGCGGGCTATGTCTTGAATCTTCAATGAACTCTTCCATCATTAAATTGAGTGCTATGTCGATGATCTCATGGTCAAAAGTATAGAATAAGAACACCATCTCTTTGACTTGAGAGTAGTTTTCAAACATTTAAGACAATTTAATCTTAAAATGAACCCCCAAAAGTGTACATTCGAAGTACCTTAAGGGAAATTCCTTAGGTTTGTTGTCTAACACTAGGGAATCAAAATTGATCCAGAGAAGATTAAGGCAATATTAAAAATGCTACCTCTTAAAAGTTTAACTTAACTTTGATTATTGCAAGGGTGCTTGGCATATCTAAGATGCTTTATATCCAACTTATCGGGAAGATATCAACCATTCTCAACACTTGTAAAAGGATGCAAAGTTCAAGTGGGATGACAAGTGTGAGCATGTGCCAAGACATCAAGCATTACTTGATGATATCCACAGTTCAAGCGCCCTATCAGACAACGCTCATACTTTACTATGTTAGATGACTCCCTTGGTACTTTGTTGGCCCAAGCCAATGTCAAGGGAAGGAAAATGCACTATACTACCTCAATCATCTAATCCCTAAGGCTAATTATCCACTCATTGAAGCATTTCCTTGCTTTAATCTTTGCATTCCAAAACTACAACACTACATGTTTCATCATAAGGTGAACTTAATCTTTAGATCCACTACAATATCTCATGACACAATTTATCACAGTTGGCACTATCCATGATCCTCACATAGTTTAACATTACCTTTGTACCCTTCCGTGCAGTGAAAGGAGAAGCACTAGTAGATTTTTTAGCAACACACCCACTTCATGCTAACTCTAAGCATCCAGAACATCAACATATTTGGAGATTCTCAGCTAGTTATCAACCAAATTGCTGGGTCCTATAAGGTTATAAAGCTTAAGCTCCATCACTATCATAAGTACACCATGGAGTTGTTGGCCCAAATCCTAGAGGTTACCATTTATAAGATTCCTTAAGGAGAGAATGCCATAGCGTATGCTTTAGCCAACTTTTCCAAGGAGTTGGCATGTTTGGAAGAAGTGTTCATATCAATAAATGTCCAAAATAGACAAGTCTTATCCCTTATTAATATTGAACTCAACAAAAAGTACTCTCTTGATGGGGAGGTTTTCATTGCCAAGAAAGACGAGGAGTTAGATTGGAGGCAACCATTCATGGATTACCTAAATAAAATAAAACTACCTCAAGAGATGTCCCAAGCCCATAAGATGAAGTAGAGAGCATTTCCTTCTATGGTGGATGGTGTCTTTCTTATCGATGGTCTTTCAATCATATGTGGTTATGTTATGTTGTTTAGACAAAAGCGAAGCCCATAAGATCGTGACCAAGGTACATTCAGGATTATGTGGAGCCAACCAATCTGGTTCGAAGATGAAAGCCAAGATCAATAGACTAGGATACTACTGGCCATGGATGATCAAAGATTGCATGGATACAGCTAGGCGATGCCACCAATGTTAAATACATGGTGTGGTCCTACACTAACCACTCAATATTCTACATCTTACATTGGCCTCATTATTATTTGAGTGTTGGCATATCAACATAGTGGGTTCGATTAATCCTCCTTCTTCAAGGGTCATCAGTTCATCTTAGGCTGCTTCTTTTAATAAATGGCGAAGGTGATTCCACTCAAAGAGATCATAACTTAGCATGTGCCCTATTTCTTTAGGAACCATATTGTATATTGGTTTAGAGTACCTCGATGAATTATATTTGATAATGGTACTTCATTCAAAGCGAGATCAACAACTTTTAAACACAACATAGATTGGAGATATTCTATCATCAACTACGGGCAAATGACTTAGCATAAGCCTTCAACAAAGCTCTCATCCAAATACAAAAGAAGACACAATCAACAAGCGATGGCATGAGCAATTAGTTGAAGCCTTGTGGGCCTACCCACATATAAACTCCAACTCGCCTAGTCCATTCACCGTATGGGTCCAAAGCCATTCTACCATTAGAAGCCCAACTCCCATCACTAAGGATAGCTATGGGTAGTAAGATGACAACATAGCGAATGCTAGTTATGGTTAAAAGCTCGAAGGTTTAGGAGAGACTCCTGAGCATGACAAAACCTCAAGTTGTACAAAGCTAAAATGATTCAATCATAATAAGTTGGTCTTAGAGCTTTCAAGTAGGAGAGCTTATTTTAGTTCTAAGGAGACTAATTGCTTGTCATAAGATGGGAGGCAAGCTTGAACTCACTTGGGAAGGCCCTTTTTTTCATAGAGAAGGTACCAAAAGGATCTTATCGACTTATTAATCATAATGGAGAGCTTTCCTAAATGGGCTCTACTTAGAAAATATTATAAATCATGTTTGAAAATAACTATTATTAATGAAAATTCCATTTTGAACTCAATCTATTCCATGTTGAAAGTATTCTTGTTTACAAATCCTCCATGATGTGTTTAGGGTAGGTATAAGGAACCAAAGTGGCATCCTATCCTTCATCAAAATAACACAAACACAAACTACTCACAAACATATAAAATAAACACATATCTTTTATCTTGGGCTACTTTGAGTTGAGATAACGCCCAATGACACTCACTCATTAGATGCTAGGTTGGTGGTGCTACTACTAGTGTGTCACCTAGTGTTCTTCTTGCTTTGGAGGATATAAGTCTGCTACACTTTCCTTCTTTACTGGCCACTACAGGAGGACCTTATTAGTTTGGTAGGCCTTCTTGCGTGGTAGTATAAACTACCTCATGTTGGCTTCATTTAAGAGAATGTGAGTCTCTATGCTTTCTTCTTGGATTAGATAGCCTTCTATTGGTCAGTATATTTGAGGTTTAGGATAAGTCCCCTAGTAGCTCCTTCCCTCCTAACTGCTTCAAGTCTAGGTCCAGTCCTTCCTCGACTCTCCCCACTTAGTAGTCTCTCTAGATTAGATAACATATATCTCGCGGATGACAAACTATCTCGATTATCAGTTTCGCTTGGAAAGTTGTATGCTTACACTCTTTCTTTCCATATTAATCATTGTACATCCGACGGACACCTTAAGCTAGTTGGTTCTCACTATGTTGATGGATACACCACTCATGCTAATGGATACACCTTAGGTTGGTTGGTTCTTGCACCTTAGGATACACCACTCATGGCAGTTGTAAGTTTGCTATGTTTTCTCCTCCACCAGACACCTATAGGCTTTCTTTTCTAGGGCTCAAGATAACGCCCCTCCCCTCCGTGGCACTATATTTGGAACATCCTTGCACCCCATTTAGAGACTACCGGTTACTATCGACAATAATTCTTCTTCCTATTAACCACCCCTATGGTTGGAGAATTCATCTTGTGGATGTGTAGATTCTCCCTTGGTCTAATAAATCTAAGATAGGTAAAGGATGACATGGCCTCTTCTCAGTGTGGTGCCTCGCACACCAACATGGTCCACGTAAATATATAAATAAAATATATCTTCACTTATGGATTAGGAGGACACCCCTAGCGATACCTCTTCCCAAGGTGTATCCTATCTTTAGAGCAAGGTCGCGAAAACTTCTTATAAGGCCTAACTACTCTTGAGTTGATATAAGTCCCCAAAGCATTCACTCAATAGTTTCCCAAGTCGTCGATTTATTTGCTACCAACTCACCTCAATGGTTATTCTCTACTTTAGAAGATGTAAGTCTACTTCCTTCCAGCACAGCACACCAAAAGGAAATACCTTAGGTTGGTTAGCTCTACCCCACAACCAATATGCTATTCCTTTGGATTTGTAAATCTAAGATAGGATAAGTCCGATATAGCCCCTTCTTAGTGGGTCCATCACACACCGACATGGTCCATAGATAAAATCAATCAAATTTGATCGAGCTCACATCCCCAGTGGATATGCTCTCAATTCAAAATTAAACTAAACAAACAAAACATATTAAATCATATGAAATTAAGATAAAATTAATCTTGACTACTTTTGAGTTCACATAAGTCCCCAATGACATCACTTAATAGTCTCCTTAGGTTAGGTTTGATTTGTTGTGCATCCAACATATCACCCCAATAGTTGTTCCTCACTTTGGAAGATGTAAGTCTGCTATGCCTTTTTCTTAGCATAGTTGTTGTACACCGAAAGGCAACCCCTTAAGTTGGCTAGCTCTACCTCACATCCATTAGACTATCCCTTTGGATTTGTAAACCTGATGTAGGTCAAGGATGATGTAGTCCCTTTTTAATGGGTCCATCATACACTGACATGATCCATACATTAACTCAGATTAAATTAAACCCAATCTAATTTTTCCCCAGTAGAGTTAAATTACACCCTTCTCCCCATTGGGGCCCTAAATCATATATAAACAAGTCAAACAAACAAATCAAATTCAAAACCAACCTCCATAATGGAGCCAAATTAAACCAACTTTCCTAGTAGAGTCTAAATCAAAGAAATCCAACCAAACTCTTATCCCCAACAGATGCATCCCCAAATAAATCTACGAAATCAAACTCAAATCCCAATCCCTAGTGGATAGCCTGAACCTTATTTCCTAGTGGAAGGTTCATATACCCAATCACTAGCAAACTCGAGCCCATATCTCTAGCAGATATGCCTCCACATCAATTAAAATAAAACAAATTAAAGTCAATTAGATCTTAGTCCCTAGTGGATTATAGATTCTTATCACCAACAGATCTTCTTTCCATAAATCATATAATCAAATTAAATTCAAACCTTATCCCCATAAGATTTTCTTCTTCTGTGCCCTCAACATAGACCCCTCACATGTCATGTCCAATGCATGTGTGATCCCTGTGGATCTCCCACCATGTCCTTGACATGGAATTCTCATCAAATTTTATTTCTTCTTTATGCACACCTTTAATACTTTAACCAAAAGCTTTACAATGTATTCATTCAAATTACATCATCTTAACATTGTAATCAACATTTTATGATTTATGATGGTGCAAGCTCAAACTAACTATGCAATATCATGCTAAACATATTACAGTGTGAATTAACACAAGATATTATATTATAATATATGATGTTATATTATAATTTGTTATAATATAATATATTATCTAACATTACACCTCATTAGAATCACTTAAAAAAGAACAAATAACAAAATTTTCTCAAAATAAAATAATGTTCATTTTGGATGTAAAATTGTTATTTTTCTATTAGAAATGGTACAAAATAGCATAATTTTGGTGTTGCTTGGCCATGAATTTGGCAAAATTGTTCCATCCCAACCATCAAATTAACATTTTGTTAGTTTTCACCCATTGTATTATAACAAAAGTAAGCATACTAAATGTACAATAACATTAAGTAACATAACACACATTCATATATATGTGAAGTTTTATTGTTATGTACATTATATTTTAATATGCTTTCATACAATATATAATCTTACATTATACCTTAAAATGAATAACTTTATGCAAAAACACTATAAAATTTGGTTGAAAAATGAACATTAATTTTGGATGCAAAATTCCAATCTGTTGATTAAATGTGACACCATAGCACACCCCCAATGATGTTGCCTAAAGCTTACTTTAAATTTGGCCAAATCCCATGATCTCAGCCTATAAATCAATACTTTTATGAATTATACTAGTGCAAACTCTACTACATCATACTATAATAAACAAAAATATGCTAAACAACAAGTAGTAATGCACAATAGTATGTTATAATGCATGATGCTACTCTATGTTATAGCATCCTATATTATAATAAACTATAACATATTATATTATACTATATTGCATATCACATCACAAGGGATTTCTTAAGATAAAAAAAATCTTAAATTTAGTCTAAATAATAAAAACTATATATTTTAGTCATATCACTTACATATTTTAAATTGAAACAATATATTATGATTCCATGCTCTACCTATTATGAATTTGGCCAAATTTCACCATTTTAAAGTCTAAGTCAACATTTTTATAAACAATGCTAATATAGGCTCGACTGCACGATTATAAAATACTAAAAGAATTTAAAATTTGCAGAACAATATATTATGATATATGATGTTATACTATGCTACTACATATAATATTTATTTTAAAAATAAAATCTTATTTTTTAGACTACAAGTGGCATAGCACACCTTTGGTACTACAACCTAATTCCCACTTCAAATTTAACAAATTTCATCATTTGATTTATTAAATCAATATTTTTATGATTTATATTAATATAGATTATAGGTACACATCGTAATATACTAAAACATTTCAAAGCATCTTATAACATCCAAAAACACAACACTACATGCTCAAATATATGATGCTACATTATACTATAATATATGGTATTATAATATGATTTTGGGTATTCAAGTCTCAATTAATCAAGGGAAAGTCTATTGAAGACATTTTCTTTAGCTATAATAACTATGTTAGGATTAGGTAATTCTTTAGATCTACTCCTAATGACATCATTATTCAAGGTTTAGGGTTTAGGTTTAGGGTTTGCGGTTTAGAGTTTAAGGTTTGGGGTTTTAGGGTTTAGGGTTTATGGTTTTAGTGTTTAGGGTTTGGGTTTAGGGTTTAGGGTTTAGGGTTTTAGGATTTTAGAGTTTAATGTTTAAGGTTTAGGCTTTTTAGGGTTTATGGTTTAGGGTTTAGGGTTTAGGGTTTAAGTTTTAGGTTTAGGGTTTATATTTTAGTTTAGGGTTTAGGATTTAGGATTTAAGATTTAGGGTTTAGAGTCTAATATTTTTTTTAACAAAAAATAAATTAAGGTCAACATTTCTTCTTTTTGATTTCATTAACTAAGTAGCACCCCAAGTTTTCTAAGGCACAAGCGATGACATAGATAAAAAATGAGCACCCATAGAACAAATTAAAAACCATAGATAAGTAGAACCATCTCTTGTAAAGACATAGTTCCATATCTGATGGGATTGGCGCTTCTTCAATTTCTCTAATTCATCAACTAACCCTACCTCTCGAGTAGTGGGATTCACCATTATATCCTCTATCTCTCCCTCCGCTACCACCACAACTGTAACCTCCGTCGCTCCTCTGGCCTCCATAACCACCAATGCTCCATCCACCACCTCCATATGAACTAGTACCTCCAAATACCCTACCACCACAACGATAACCGCCACCTCAGCCTACCCCTCCACCTCCAGATCTAAAGTAAGCCAAGTTGATGGCAATGTTCCTACCGTTATGTTTCTGCCCATTCATAGGGTTTAGGGTTCAGGGTTAGTTTAGTGTTGGTTAGGTGTGGTGGTTATTTATGGTTTAGAGTTTAGGGTTTAGTGGTTTGGTTTTGTGGCTTAGTGGCTTAGTGTGGTGTGGTGGTGTGGTTTAGGTGTGGATTTAGTGGTTGTGGGTTTAAAGAGACAGGGTAGTGGTTTAAGTTTAGGGTCAGGTTGGGTTGGGTTTTAGGGTTTTGATTTGGGTTTAAGTTTTTGTTTAATTAAGTAAGTAGGGTTTAGGTTTAGTATTTAGTTAATTTATTTATTTATTTATTTTTATTTTATTTTAATTTTTATTTTGTTTAGTTTATTTATTTTAGGTTTATTTATTTTAATTTAGTGTTTTATTTAATTTATCTTTAAGTTTAGTTTATTTTAGTGATATTTTTTATTTTATTTTTTTTTATTTTATTTTTATAGGTTTAGGTTTTATTTTATTTTTAGGTTTAAGTTTTAGGATTTTATTTTGGGTTTATTTTTTTTTAAGTGTATGTTTATTTTAGTTTAATTTATTTTATTTAGTTTAGGTTTATTTTATTTATTTTAGTTTATTTTATTTAGGTCCAGGTTTATTTTTATTTTGTTTATTTTATTTTATTTTAGGTTTAGGTTTTTTTTAAGGTTTAGGTTTTATTATTTATTTATTTTAGGTTTACTCTTTTAGTTTTATATTATTTTATTTTATTTATTTTAAGTTTATTTTAATTTTATTTTACATTTATTTTATTTTATTTATATTTTATTTAGTTTAGTTCTTTATGTATTTTATGTTATGGTTTTATTTTTATCAGTTTCGTTTTTTTTATTTAGGCTCAGGGTTTATGGTTGGCTAGTCTTTTAGGTTGATGCCTTAAGGTAGGGTTAAATGTTTTAGCTTGGGTCATTTAAGTTTAGAGTTCTAGGGTGAGTTTTAAACCTAGGGTTTAATGTTGGGTTTTTGCTTAGTTAGTTGGGGTGGTTGGTTTTGGGTTTATGATTTATGGTTTAGGGAGAGTTAGTTTAGGGTTTAGGGTTTAAGGTTTAGAGTTATGGTTAATTATGGTCCGTTTTGGTCATGATCAGTTTAGGTAGGGCTAGGTTTTTTAAATCAAGCAACCCAGGCTGGTTTAGTTTATATAAATTTTAGTTTATTTTATTTTAATTTTATTTAGGTTTATATTTTATTTTATTTATTTTAGTTTACTTATTTTAGGTTTATTAAGATTTTTTTAAGTTTAGGTTTACCTTAATTTTATTTTGTTTTATTTGTGTTTATTTTAGGTTTAGGTTTATTTTATTGTTAGTTTAGGTTTTTTATTTTATCTTAGTAGTTTTTACATTTTTTATTTTAGGTTTATTTTAGGTCTCTTTATTTTATTTTGTTTAGGATTATGTTTAGTTTTTATTTTAGTTTAGTTTAGTTTATTTTAGTTTATTTTAACTTTAGGGTTTTTAGGGTTTAGGTTTTATTTTTATTTATTTTAGGTTTAGGTTTTATTTAATTTTTATTTTATTTTATTTAAGGTTTATTTTATTTTGTTTTATGCTTTATTTTATTTATATTTTTTTTATTTTAGGTTTATTTTATTTTATTTAGTTTAGTTTAGGTTTCATTTATTTTATTTTAGATTTGTTTTCTTTTCTTCTTTATTTTTTTTAGGTTTGTTTAGGTTTTATCTAGTTTAGTTTATATTTTAATTTATTTTATTTTTTTATAGTTAATTTATTTATTTTTTATGTTTTATTTAGTTTAGGTTTAGGTTTTAGGGTTTGGGTTTAGGTTTAGAGTTTAGGGTTTTATTTGGGGTGGTTTGGGGTTTGGCTTTAGTTTTGTAGGTTTTAGGGTTTTAGGTTTTACTTTATTTTGGTTTATGTTTTTTTTTATATAAGCAAACCATCCAAGGCAAAAGGCCCATAGTGATCGGTCAGATCAAATAAACAATGAAAGCAACCAAGCCAACCCACCAAACAAAACCCTAAAAGACCACATAAAGCCAATAACCTGTGAGTTATAAAAGGGTTAATAAGCTAAAACCAAGCTCCACCAAAGCCACCACCAAAAGGAAGGAAGAGAAACACAAAAAAGGGCTCAACATGAATACAACACAACCCAACAATACAATCCCAAAGGCATAACAACAACCCATGACTATCTCCGAGCACTAGAATTCAAATCCAAGGGCAAAACCTCCACCCAAATAACAAAATAGTAGAATATAAGCGACTGAGAGAGGAAAGCCATGGGGAGACCAAGAGGGCATCCAAAATTACCATCAAAACCACCACAAGGCGCAGAAAACACCAAAGCCAGACCACAGGCCAAAAATATCAAGAAACAAGGACATCAAAATAAATAAGAGGGATTCAATAACAACCAACTTAAATCCCAAAACACCAAGCTGGGGCATCATCCAAGGTAAGATAGCATCCAATCCCAAGTCACCAAGAGAGAGAGCCACAACAAGCCCTCAAAGAACACTAGCTAATCAGAAAGTAAGCCAACAAACCAAGAGTATAGACAAAAAAAACCACAACCATCTCCTCCAGGAAACAAAACCATAGAAGAAAAGTACCACAAAGTACTGCCCTCATACCAAGCAAGAGAGAGCCACAAGCCCTCAAACACTAGCCTAATCAAGAGTAATGCCAACAAACCAAGAGCATCGACAAAAAACCACAACCATCTCCTCCAAGAACAAAAAACCCGCCTAGAAGAAAAGTACCACAAAATGTCCTCATACCAATCAATTGATAAACAACCAACAAAACACCAACCCAAACCAGAAAATAACCAAATAGAATTGAAAAACCAAAGCTAAGAAAATCTTGAAGAGACCAATAGCTGCCACCTAACAACCAACCACAACAGCAGAAGTTCCAATTCAGTAAAGGGAGCATCTAACCAAAATATTAGGTTAACCCAATATAGAGCCCAAAATAGAGGGAAAGAACAACAGCAAGCATAGCCATAACCCACCTAGAGATCTCCAAAAAAACCAAGAAACAAAATTGAGTCACTAACCAAACAAAACCCAAAGTATAAAATGCCAAAGAGAACCACCCAACCATAAGCAGCAAATCAATGAAGAAAGAAACAAGGCCAGAGCGAAAGAAAGCCCTTTCCAAACTATATTGAGTAGACAATCACCACAAAATAGAAAAATAAGAGGGAAACAATTAGAAAAAGCTACCACAAGGCGGAAAAACCAACTAAAACCCCAAGAGAAACTAGAAAGGAGAACATTAAAAAAAACCCCAAAACTAAGCCAAAGTAGAAGAGACCAACAAACATGAAAAATGACCACCCAAAATTGTTAGAAGAAAAAAGTAAATTGTAGCATCCAACCGAACCAACCATAGCCAAAAAATTTAATTCAAATAATGTAATAGTAATAAAAAACCTCAGGCAAACCCAACATCAATTAGTGTAAGGTAGGCCAAAATCGCATATATAACCCAACAGTAGACACCCAAAACATCACTAGTTGTGTGACAAAATGAGCCTAGAATTACCCACGTAAAGAAAACCAAGAGTCTCGTGAGGATAGGAAAATCAATTAAACTAAAACCAACAAGGCAGCTTCCATATAAAGAGAGATTGACCAGCACCCTAAAGAAAATAGCAAAAACCACATTCTCATGAGGGAAGCCAAAAAAAAACAACCAAAAAATAGATCAATAAAACCACCAGAATATGATCAACAAAATACGAAAGCTAAAACTGGTAAGCACCCAAGGTTATCCGATTGACTAGGCCATGTAGATGCTTATGTAAGCTATGGTTATCAAATAAAGTGAGCTCATTTAATTTAGCTCCCAAATTAGTCAGGAAATCATCACAAGCATTACGTTCATGAAGAATGTGAAATTTTTGTAGCAAACTTGAGAAAGAAGCTTTTTAGTGTTATTAAGAAGATAAAATAAGCCAGCATTCCCCATTTTATTAGTATTGAGCATATCAAGTAAAAGAAGAGCATCAACTTCAATCCAAATATTAAAGCGGTCTATGATTAAACAAATATCAATAGCTTTATTAACAACCATGAGCTCAGCATAAATAATAGAACAAGCTTTGAGGGGTAGGCATAATCACAAATTATAGTACCTTTAGAATCCCTAAGAATTCCACCACAACCATATTTGTTTGGGGAAATGGAACTATGAGTATTGATCTTAATAAAATATTCTTTAGGCTTAATCCAAAGGTACAATCCTAGCACTCTTGAAGTGTCATCATGCAAAGTGATACCCAAATTTTTAGTCACAAATTTGTAACCTCTAAAATGAAGATTACTAATTAAATTTGCATTAAACAAAGCATGAATTTTTTCTTTAATTCTAGCTACCATCCTTTATGGTTCATGGGATGCCTCAATATTTAGCATCATTTCTAAACATCCAAATGAACCAAATAAGGGTAATAGTAATTAAAACTTTCATATGACCTTTCATTTTATGGAAACAAACTTCAAGAAGTTGATATAATGAAAGAGAGCCATGAAAATAGTTAGTGTTAAATAAATCATCATACCATATCCAAAGTTTGTAAGTAATAACACCATTAACAAAAACATGATTAACATTTTCAATATGAAAGCAACATTAGCACTTGGAAGGTAAATAAAACCCTTTTAGCTAGAGCAAGCAATCTATAGCAATGAAGTTATTCAAACACCTACAAGCTAAAATATAATAAGAAATGGGAATGATTTTGTTCCAAAGTTTAATGAAAATATTAGAGGTGTTTTATTTATTTCTAATAAAATTTCAAACCTCTTTAAGAATGAAATTGCCTTTGTAAGAGAGCTTTAAAACAATTTGATCAGGTTTATTAGAAAGATAGTGATGTTGCAAAACTTGTAAAATAGTAATAGAATGTATTCTCAAGTTTGTTTTCATTCTAATTATTATTAAGCCAAAAGAGTTAACTTTGATACTAGAAAAGTGTGTAGATAAAAGGGAGTCAATAGAGCCATTACCTATCCAATTGTCTTGCCAAAAGAAAGAAGAGCCCGAATGAATACCCCAAGATATTAAAGATTCAACAACCCATTTAATGGAGCAAAGACCTTTCCAAATCGGAGAGTCACCAACTTTATAAGCACAGATAAGAGGGTGTTTACCTTGGCAATAAAATGCTCTAAAAAATCATCAAGTTTAGGTTTTAGGTTTAGGGTTCAGGTTTTATTTAAGGGTTTAGGGTTTTTGATTTTTTTTAATAGAGAATAAATTTAGATTCAACATTTCTTTTTTTCTATTTCATCAATAAAGTAACACACCAAGTTTTCTAAGACACAAGCGATGACATATGATAAAAAAGGAGAACACATAGCAAGTCCAAAACCCTAGATAACTAGAACCATCTTTACTATAAAGACATCCATAAACAATGATCGATATTCTTTAGTCTAGTTCCCAGAACCATTCCTCTTGAGTTGTGGGATCCACCATCATATCCCCAATGTTTCCCTTCACCACCACCATGGCTATAACTTCCATCACTCCCCGCTTCCATAACCACCATTGCTCTGACCACCACCTCCATATCCACCACACTCTAGAACCCACACCACCACTATGATAATCCACCTCCACCTTCCTCCACCACTAGATCTAGACCAAGCTTGGTGATGTGATGTTCATGGTCAAGGTTTATTAGGTTTTATGTTTTAGGTTTATTTTTAATTTATTTCCACTTTGGGTAGTTTAGATTGAGGTTTTGGTTTTGGGTTTTGGGTTTACAAAGAGTTTATTTAGGGTTTACTTTGGGTTTGTGGTTTTGGTTGGGTTTTGAATTTAGGGTTTAGGTTTTTTTTTTTAAGGTTGTTTTAGGTTTGGGTTTGGGTTTTAGGTTTTTTGATTTTTGATTTATGGTAAAAAATATAAGAATGGTAGGTTTAGATTTAAAGATAGTTTACATTATTTTATTATTTAGGTTTAATTTTATTTTATTTAGTTTATTTTTATATAAGTTTAGGTTTTATTTTAGTTATTTTCTTAGTTTAGTTTACTCTAGTTGATTTTATTTTATATCTTTAAGTTTAGTTTTCTTTATTTATTTTTGGATTATTTTATTTTAGGTTTAGGTTTTACCTAATTTATTATTTATTTTTGTTTTATTTTAGTTTCAGTTTAAGTTTAGTTTTAGTTTATTTTATTTTTATTTAGTTTAGGTTTAGCTCATTTATTTTAGGTTTAGTTTAGTTAATTTTAGTTTAGGTTTAGGTTTATTTTATTTTTATTTTATCTATTTTATTTAGGTTTTATTTTATTTTTTAGGGTTTAGGTTTTATTTTATTTATTTTAGGTTTTTTTAGTAGTTTAGGTTTATTTTTAGGTTTATTTTCATAGGTTTTATTTAGTTTTCTTCATTTATTTAAATTTAATATTTTATTACATTTAGTTTTATTTTATTTAGTAGGTTTATTTCAATATTGTCTAGTCATTTTAGTTTAGTATTTTAGTTTAATTTTAGTTTTATTTTTATTTTATTTTAGTTATTTTATTTTATTTTTATCATATAGCTTTAGGTCTGTTTGTTTTTTAGTGGCTCAGGGTTTAGGTGGGTCAATCATGGTTGGTTAGGGTTATGCTGGGCCTTTCTTATTGGAGAGCCTATGGAGATTCAGCTCAGACAGGGTTGGCTAGTAGTAGGGCCTTGGTCTTTAAGGTGTGGTTTGTGGATTGGCTTTATTTTAGGGCCTAACATTAAAGCCTAGTGGGTCCACCTGCCATTGTGGCTCAGGATTTAGTCAGGTGTCAAAGCATTTAGCATTTAAAGTTTTTTTTATTTTTTTAGTTAATTATTTTATCTTATTTTAGGTTTTTTTTTATCTTTATTTTATTAGGTTTAGGTTAGATTTATGATTATTTTTAGTTATATATTTATTTTATTTTTGTTTGACAGTATTTTATTTTATTTATGTTTAGTTTAGGTTTTATTTTAGGTTTATTTATATTTATGTTTATTTAGTTTATTTTATTTTATTTTATTATTAGTTTAGTGTTTAGTTTATTTATTTTAAGTTTGGTTTATTTATTTAGTAGTTTATTTTAGTTTAGATGATTTTATTTTATTTTATTTTATTTTTATATAGTTTAGGTTTAGTTTTATTTGGGTAGGTTTAATTTTAGGTTTATTTTAGGTTTAGGTTTTATTTAGTTTTTATTTTATTTTATTTTGGTTAATTTTTTATCTATGTTTAGTTTTATTTTATTTGAGTTTTTTTTATTCTTAGATTCATTTTATTTTATGTTTGTTATTTATTTATTATTTTATTTTAATTAATTAATTTTATTTTAGGTTTAGGTTTAGTTATACCAGTTTTATTATTTATTATTTATTTATTTTAAGTTTAGGTTTTATATATTATTTATAGTTTTATAATTTTAGATTTAGGTTTTAGTTTGTGATTTTGTGGTTAGCAGTGGCTATGGTTAGGTAGATTATTTGTTTAGCTCAGTTTTTTTTGGTTTAGGGTATGATTTAGTGGTAGTGTTTTAAATTAAGTAAACCCAGTTTAGTTTATTTAGATTAGTTTATTTTATCTTTATTTATATTTATGTTTATTTTAATTTTATTAGTTTATTTACTTTATTTATACTCTATTTTAGTTTATTTAGGTTTAGTTTAGGATTTAGTTTATTCTTACTGAGCATTTTTTTTAAGTTTAGTAGGTTTTATTTATTTTTTTTTAGGTTTAAGTTTTAGATTTTTATTTTTTTAGGTTTATTTTAGTTTTTTATTTTCTTTTGTGATTTAGGTTTAGTTTATTTTATTTGGTCATTTCATTTTTATTTTAGGTTTAGGTTTTTAATTTAGGGTTTAGTTTTATTTTATTTATTTTTCAAGATAATTTTAGTTTTAAAATTTTATTTAGTTTTCATTTTATTTTATTTTAGGTTTATTTTAGGTTTATTTATTTTATTTAGGTTTATTATTTTATTTTATTTACTTTAGGTTTAGGTTTTATTTTAGTTTTTACATGTTTTAATTATTTATTTATTTTAGGTATATTTTTGGCTTAGGTTTTATTTAGTTTTATTTTATTTTTTTGATTGATTTTAATTTATTTTATGTTTAGGTTTTACTTTATTTAAGTTTTTATTTTTAGGTTTATTTTGTTTTAAGTTTAGTTTAGGTTTATTTTTTTAGATTTAGTTTAGGCTTAGTTTATGTTTTAGTTTAGGTTTTATTTTATTTTATTTTGTTATTTATACTTAGTTTATTTATTTATTTTAGTTTTAGGTTTTATTTAGTTTAGGTTTAGGTTTTTATCTTGGGGTGGTTTAGGTTTAGGATTTTTAGGGTTTAGGTTAGTTTTAGGGTTTAAGGTTTGGATTTAGTGTTTAGCATTTAGGTTTTCTTTCTTTAAATTATGTAAAATGGTAGGTTTATTTAATTAGATCAAAAATGAGCAGCATGAGAAAATCAAAAGCCCTAGATAACTTGAATCATCTCTACTAAGAAATAATTCCATAAGTAGATCAATTAATGCTATTTAGTTTTAGTCAGTAATCACCCTAACTTTAGTAGTGGATCCACAATCATATCTGATCTCTCCTTCACCACCATGGTTGAACCTTCGCCACCTCACCTCCATAACAACCACTCGCCACCACCTGCCTCCAATCCCACCAAAGACATCCCCACCACCACGCGATAATGGTATCCAGCTCTGCTCCACCGTGAGATCTAAACCTGAGCCTCAGTAGATGATGATGTTCTGCCATCAAGGTTCCGCCCATTCTTAGCATTTAGGTTTACTTTTAATTTTAGTTAGTTAGGTTTTTGGGCTTGGGTAGGTTGTGGTTTAGTGTTCAGGTTTAGGTTTGTGGTTTGGGGGATTTGTGGTTTAGGTTTTGTATGCTTTTGGTTGGGGTTTATGGACAGATTTAGAGTGTTTTGGTTGGATTGGGGGATTAGGGGTGTTTTAAGGTTTAGGAGGGTTAAAATTTTTAAGTGGTAGTTTAATTATTATTTTATTTATTTTTATTTTATTTTACCATTTTATTTTTTAATTTAGGTTTATTTTTTTATTTTTATTTAGTTTAGTATTTATTTTAGTTAGTTTATTTTAGTTTAGGTTTATTATTTCGCCTTTATTTTTATGTTTAGGTTTAGTTTAGGTTTATCTTTTAGTTTAGTTTATTTTGTTTTATTTTTAGTTTTAGGTTTTATTTTATTTTAGGTTTAGTTTAGGTTTTTTATTTTATTTAGTTTAGGTTTTAGGTTTTATTTTTAATTTGAGGTTTAGATTTATTTTTAGTTTTTTATTTTATTTATTTTATGGTAGTGTAGTTTAATTTTAGTTTATGTTTTTATTTATTTTAGTTTACTTTACCTTTTAGTTTAGGTTTATTTTATTTTTTATTTTTATTTTAGGTTTAGGTTTTCTTTTAGTTTAATGTTTAGGTTTTGTTTTATTTTATTTTATTTTATCTTATATTTTATTTTATTTTTTTTTTATTTATTTATTTTATTTTTAGTTTAGTTTAGTTTTTAATTTTAGTTTTTTTTAATTTTAATATATTTTAATTTTATCTAGGATTTGGTTTATGTCAAGTAAGTTTAGGTTTACTGAGGCTCTATTTTATTTTATTTAGTTTAGGTTTTAAAAAAATTATTTAGGTTTATATTTAGCTCAGTTAGATCTTGGATTCAAGATGTGGTAGCCTGGGGATGTTTTAGTCAGTGGTAAGGGTCCCAGGCTCAGATTTAGGCCCAGGGGCAGTGTGGTAGGATTTATGATTAGGTTGTTTTATTGATCAATTTATAGTTCAGTATTTTGGGGTTCAGCAGTGGTGGCCTAGTTAGTGTTAGCAGGCCCAGTGGGGGGCATGGGTTTGTGGCCTAGAGTTGGGTCTGGGGTTGTAGAGGATGATTTCCAGCATTTTCATATTATTTTATTTTTAAATCAAGTAAACTTAGGTAGTTTAGTTAGTTTATTTTATTTATTTCAGTTAATTTTATTTTATTTTGATTTATTTTTTTTTTTTTTATTTTAAGTTCATTTTAATTTAGGGTTTTATTTTTTTATTTTTTAGGTTTAGATTTATGTTTACCTTACGTTTATTTTATTATTTAGGTTTATGTTTTATTTTTTTTATTTAGGTTTAGGTTTTAGGTTTTATTTTAGGTTTAATTTTAGATTTTATTTTAGTTTAGGTTTAGATTTATTTTGTCTTAATTTATTTTATTTAGTTTAGGCCAAAGTTTTAGGTTTAGGTTTAGGTTTTATTTATTTGAGTTTGTATTATTTGGTTTAGGTTTATTTATTATTTATTAGGTTTATGTTTTAGTTTAGGTTTTATTTTTATTTATTTAGGTTTTATTTTTTAGGTTTAAGGTTTATTTAGACTTTATTTTATTTTACTTTAGGTTTATTTCATTTTATTATAGGTTTAGTTTTATTTTATTTAGGTTTAAATTTTTTTATTTTAGTTTAGGTTTTATCTATGTTATTTTAGTTTTTTTAATTTTTTATCTTATTTTCTTTGATTTAGGTTTAGTTTAGTTGTAGTTTATTTTTATTTTAATTAATTTTTTATTTTATTTAAGTTTGGGATTTTATTTATTTTATTTTTTACATTTTATTTAGTTTATATTTGGTTTTATTTTATGTTTATTTTCAATTTTCTTTCTAATTTAGGTTTAGAATTATTTTAGTTTATTTTTATTCAATTAGTGTTTAGGTTTAGTTTATTTGTTTTAGTTTAGGTTTTATTTATTTTAGTTTAATTATTTTAGTTTATGTTTAGTTTATTTTATTTTATCATTTTATTCTTTTTTAGGTTTTTTTTAGTTTAGGTTTTTTTATTTTTTATTTATTTTAGGTTTAGATTTTTATTTATTTTTTATTATTTATGTTTATATTCCAGCCTTTTTTGTAGTAGGTTTTATTTATATTTTTATTTTATTTTATTAGTTATTTTATCTTTTATGGCTCATTATTTATTTATCTTTAAAAGCTTAATGTTTATATGTTTTAGGTTGGGCTCAGTGTGGGCCTGGATCTGTGGAGGTTTTAAGGTTTAGCCCAGTGTGATAGGCCTCCCAGCTTGATTAGTTTAATCCCAGTGCCTGTGGCTTGTTGGGGCTCAGTGGTTGTGGCTCATGGGGAGGTTTGCTGTGTGGGCCTAGTGTGGAGGCTCAGTGGGTGGCCCAGTGGCCCAGGATCTGTGGTTTAGTCAACGATCTGGGGTATTGGGTAGTTTTTAGGTCAGTTTTTAATTTATTAATATTTTTTTATAGGGTATGGTTTAGCTCAGTGGTTTTAGGGTTTAGGTTTAGAGTTGTATTTACCATTGTATGTTTAGGATTTAAGATCAGATTATTTTAGCTCAGAGATTTAGGATTTAGTTTAGGGTTTAGTATTTTTTAATAAAAAAAATTATAGGTTTAGGTTTATTTAGTTTATTAAATTTATTATTTATTTATTTATTTATTTTTATCTAGGTTTATTATTTATTTTTTACTTAGTTTAGTTTATTTATTTTAGTTTAATTTATTTTAGTTTCACTTTTTTAATTTAGTTTATTTTTTAGGATAAGGTTTAGGTTTATGTTTATTTTTCAATTTAGTTTTACTTTTATTTTATTTTTCAAGTTTTGGTTTCTTTTTTTATTTTTAGGTTTAGGTTTAGGTTTACATTTTATTTTTTAGGTTAAGATTTTAGGTTTTTATTTTTAGTTTATTTTTAAGTTTTATTTATTAGTTTAGGTTTCGATTTATTTTTAGTTTATTTTATTTTACTTAGTTTAGGGTTTAGGTATAGTTTATTTTAGCTTTAGCTTTAGGTTTTATCTATTTTAGTTTAGTTTATTTTTGTTTAGATTTAGGTTTATTTTATTTTAGTTGGTTTAGGTTTAGGTTTTTAGTTATTTTTTATTTCATTTTATTTTAAGTTTATTTTATTTTTACTTTACATTTAGTTATTATTTTATTTAGATTTTTTTAGGTTTATTTTATTTCTTAGCTTAGTTTGGTTG
Organism: Cymbidium sinense; assembly: GCA_021442155.1. NCBI lineage: Eukaryota > Viridiplantae > Streptophyta > Magnoliopsida > Asparagales > Orchidaceae > Cymbidium > Cymbidium sinense. Next base: position 28,510 of record JAKCPB010001912.1, read on the forward strand.
TTATTTATTTTATTTTTTATATAATTTTAATTTTAGGTTTAGGTTTAGGTTTAAGCTTTAGTTTAAGTTTTTATTTAATTTAATTTTATTATTTATTTAGGTTTGGGTTTTTTTATTTATTTTATTTGTAGGTTTTGTTTAGTTTTGGTTTAGTTTTTTTTAGGTTTTTGAGGTTTAGAGTTTCAGGTTTATGGTTTAGGCATAGGGTTTAGGGTTTTAGGTTTTTAGGTTTGGGGTTTAGGGTTTATGGTTTAGGCTTTAGCGTTTAGGGTTTAGGGTTCTAGGGTTTAGGGTTTAGGGTTTAGGGTTTAAGGTTTAGGGTATGTTTTAGGGTTTAGGGTAAGGATTTTTTTTATGTTAAGTAAACTAGTAGGTTTATGTTTATTTAGTTTATCTTTTATTTATTTTAGTTTATTTTATTTCTTATTTTTATTTATGTTTATTTTTTTTATTTATGTTTTTATTTAGTTTTTATTTTACTTTTATTTTTATTTAGTATTTATTTAATTTTATTTTAGGTTTATTTTGCTTTTATTTTAGGTTTAATTTTTATTTTATTTAGGTTTTTTATTTGATAGTTTAGTTTTGGTTTTATTTATTTTATTTTCATTTAGTTTTTATTTTTATTTTATTATTTTTTATGTTTAGGTTTAGGTTTAGAATAAGTTTATGTTTTTATTTTATTTTATATTTTATTTTGTTTTGGTTTAGGTTTTTTATTTATTTTATTTTTAGGTTTTATTTAATTTAGGTTTAAGTTTTTAGCTTTTTAGCATTTAGGGTTTAGGGTTTAGGGTTAGTTTAGGGTTTAGGGTTTAGGGTTTAGGGTTTGGGGTTTAAGGTTTAAGGTTTAGGGTTTAGGGTTTAGGGTTTAGGGTTTAGTTTAAGTTAAGGTTTATAGTTAGTTTAAATTTAGGTTTAGTTTATAGTTTAGGATTCTGAGTCTGGTTATATGTTTAGGTTCAGTTTGAGGTTAGTATTAGATTTAGGGTTTAAGTTTAGGTTTCAAGTTTTATAGTTGAGGTTTAGTTTTAAGGTTTAGGGTTTAGGTTTATAGTTTAAACTTGAGTTTAGATTTAGATAGGGTTTAGGGTTTAGTGGTTTAGGGTTTAGGGAGTTTAGGGCTTTATCTTTAGGGTTTAGGGTTAAGTTTTTTTTACTGTTTAAGGTTAAGGTTTTTTTTAGGGTTTAAGGTTTAGGGGGTTTTAGGTTTAGGGTTCAAGTTTTAGTTTAGGGTTTAGGGTTGTAGGTTAATGATTTAAGTTTAGTTTTAAGGTTTAGGGTTTAGGGTTAGGGTTTTTAATTTATTTTTAATTTATTTTTTTTATTTAGGGTTTAGGGTTTATTTAGTTTATTTTTTTTGTTGAGTAAGTGAATAAGTTTAGGTTTATTTAGTTTATTTTTTATTTATTTAGTTTTATTTTATTTTTTATTTTTATTTGGGTTTATTTTTAGGGTTTAGGGTTTAGGGTTTAGGGTTTAGGGTTTAGGTTTAGGTTTTTATTTTATTTTTTTAGGTTTAGGTTTTAGGTTTTTATTTTCAGTTTAATTTGAGGTTTAGATTTATTTTAGCTTGTTTTATTTTATTTATTTTATGGTTTAGGTGTAGTTTAATTTTAGTTTATGTTAAGGTTTTATTTATTTTAGTTTACTTAGTTTAGGTTTAGGTTTATTTTATTTTATTTTTATTTTAGGTTTAGGTTTTCTTTTTAGTTTAATGTTTAGGTTTTATATTTTATTTATTTTTAGTTTTATTTTATTTTTATCTTATGTTTAATTTTTATTTTATTTAGGTTTTTTATTTTTAGGTTTATTTTATTTTTTTAGTTTAGTTTAGTTTTTTTAATTTTAGTTTAGTTTTAATTTTTTAATATATTTTAATTTTATCTTTAGGATTTGGTTTATGTTCAAGTTTAAGTTTAGGTTTTAGTTGAGGTTTCTATTTTATTTTATTTAGGTTTAGGTTTTTTTTTTAAAAAAATTATTTTTAGGTTTTATTTAGTTTAGGTTTAGGTTTTTAGGATTTTAAGATTTAGGGTTTAGGGTTTAGGGTTTAGGGTTATAGGTTTTAGGGTTTAGGGTATAGGGTTAAGGGTTTATGGTTCAGGATTTAGGGTTTAGGGTTTTAGGGTTTAGGGTTGTAGGTTAAGGGTTTAGGATTTATGATTAGTGTTTGTTTTTATTTTTGATTTATTTATTTTTTATTTAAGGTTTAGGGTTTTGGGTTAGTTTAGGGCATAGGGTTTAGGGTTTAGTGTTATAAGTTTAGGGTTGTAGGTTTAGGGGTTTGGGTATAGGGTTAGTTTTAGGGTTTAGAGTTTGTTTGGGTTGTAGGTAGATAGGTGGGTTAGCATTTTCATATTATTTTATTTTCTAAATTAAGTAAACTTGTAGGTTTAGGTTTAGTTAGTTTATTTTTATTTATTTTAGTTAATTTTATTTTTATTTTGATTTTATTTTTTTTATTTTATTTTCTTAAGTTCATTTAATTTAGGGTTTTATTTTTGTTTATTTTTTTAGGTTTAGGTTTAGATTTATGTTTACCTTCGTTTATTTTATTATTTAGGTTTATGTTTTATTTTTTTATTTTTTAGGTTTAGGTTTTAGGTTTTTATTTTAGGTTTAATTTTAGATTTTATTTTTTAGTTTAGGTTTAGATTTATTTTTGTCTTAATTTATTTTATTTAGTTTAGGTTTAGGTTAAAGCATAGTTTATTTTAGGTTTAGGTTTAAGTTTTATTTATTTTAGTTTAGTTTATTTTAGTTTAGGTTTAGGTTTATTTTATTTCTATTTTAGGTTTAGGTTTTTTTTTTTTTAGTTTAGAGTTTAGGTTTTATTTTTTATTTATTTTTAGGTTTTATTTTTCAGGTTTAAGGTTTTATTTAGTTTTTATTTTATTTTACTTTAGGTTTATTTCATTTTTATTATAGGTTTAGTTTTATTTTATTTAGGTTTTAAATTTTTTATTTTAGTTTAGGTTTTTATCTATGTTATTTTAGTTTAGTTTTTATTTTTTTATCTTATTTTCTTTTTGGATTTTGGTTTAGGTTTAGGTTGTAGTTTATGTTTTTATTTTAATTAATTTTTTTATTTTATTTAAGTTTGGGATTTTTTTATTTATTTTATTTTACATTTTATTTAGTTTATATTTTAGGTTTTATTTTATGTTTATTTTTCAATTTTGTTTTCTAATTTAGGTTTAGAGTTATTTTAGTTTATTTTTTTATTCAATTTAGTGTTTAGGTTTAGTTTATTTCAAGTTTAGGTTTAGGTTTTATTTATTTTAGTTTAATTTATTTTAGTTTATGTTTAGGTTTATTTTATTTTATTCATTTTATTCTTATTTTAGGTTTAGATGTTTTTAGTTTAGTGTTTTGGTTTTATTTTTTATTTATTTTTAGGTTTAGATTTTTATTTATTTTTATTTTATTTATGTTTTATATTCTTAGGCCTTTTTTGTTTAGTTTAGGTTTTTATTTATTTATTTTTATTTTATTTTTATTAGTTTATTTTATTTTATTTTTAGGTTTTGGTTTATTTATTTATTTTATTTTAAAGTTTTAATTAGTTTATGTTTATGTTTTTAGGTTTTTCGGGTTTAGGGTTTAGGGTTTAGGATTTTAGGGTTTAGGGTTTTAAGGTTTTAGGTTTAGGGTTAGGGTTTAGGGTTTTTGTGTTTAGGCTTTAGTGTTTAGGATTTTTAGGGCTTATAATTTAGGGTTTAGGGTTTATTTTGGGGGGTTTAGGGGTTGTAGGTTTTATGGTTTGGGGTTTAGGGTTTAGGGTTGAGGGTTTAGGGTTTTAGGGTTTAGGGTTTAGGATTTTAGGGTTTAGGGTTGTAGGTTAATGATTTAAGTTTAGTTTTAAGGTTTAGGGTTTAGGATTAGGGTTTTTAATTTATTTTTAATTTATTTTTTTTATTTAGGGTTTATGGTTTAGGCTTTAGGGTTTAGTGTTTAGGGTTTAGAGTTGTATGTTTACCATTGTATGTTTAGGATTTAAGATTTACGATTAGTTTTAGGTTTACGGTTTAGGATTTAGGATTTAGGGTTTAGGGTTTAGTTATTTTTTTAATAAAAAAAATTATAGGTTTAGGTTTATTTAGTTTATTAAATTTATTATTTATTTATTTATTTATTTTTATCTAGGTTTATTATTTATTTTTACTTAGTTTAGTTTATTTATTTTAGTTTAATTTATTTTAGTTTCACTTTTTAATTTAGTTTATTTTTTGGGATAAGGTTTAGGTTTATGTTTATTTTCAATTTAGTTTTACTTTTATTTTATTTTCAAGTTTTGGTTTCTTTTTTTATTTTTAGGTTTAGGTTTAGGTTTACATTTTATTTTTTAGGTTAAGATTTTAGGTTTTATTTTTAGTTTATTTTTAAGTTTATTTATTATTAGTTTAGGTTTTATTTATTTTTAGTTTATTTTATTTTACTTAGTTAAGGGTTTAGGTATAGTTTATTTTAGCTTTAGCTTTAGGTTTTATTTATTTTAGTTTAGTTTATTTTTGTTTAGATTTAGGTTTATTTTATTTTAGTTGGTTTAGGTTTAGGTTTTAGTTATTTTTATTTCATTTTATTTTAAGTTTATTTTATTTTTTACTTTACATTTAGTTATTATTTTATTTAGATTTTTAGGTTTATTTTATTTCTTAGCTTAGTTTGGTTGTTATTTATTTTATTTTTTATATAATTTTAATTTTAGGTTTAGGTTTAGGTTTAAGCTTTAGTTTAAGTTTTTATTTAATTTAATTTTATTATTTATTTAGGTTTGGGTTTTTTTATTTATTTTATTTGTAGGTTTTGTTTAGTTTTGGTTTAGTTTTTTTTAGGTTTTTGAGGTTTAGAGTTTCAGGTTTATGGTTTAGGCATAGGGTTTAGGGTTTTAGGTTTTTGGGTTTGGGGTTTAGGGTTTATGGTTTAAGCTTTAGCGTTTAGGGTTTAGGGTTTAGGGTTTAGGGTTTAGGGTTTAGGGTTTAAGGTTTAGGGTATGTTTTAGGGTTTAGGGTAAGGATTTTTTTTATGTTAAGTAAACTAGTAGGTTTATGTTTATTTAGTTTATCTTTTATTTATTTTAGTTTATTTTATTTCTTATTTTTTTATGTTTATTTTTTTATTTATGTTTTTTATTTAGTTTTTTATTTACTTTTATTTTATTTAGTATTTATTTAATTTTATTTTAGGTTTATTTTGCTTTTATTTTTTAGGTTTAATTTTATTTAGGTTTTATTTGATAGTTTAGTTTTGGTTTTATTTATTTTCATTTAGTTTTTATTTTTATTTTATTATTTTTTATGTTTAGGTTTAGGTTTAGAATAAGTTTATGTTTTTATTTTATTTTATATTTTATTTTGTTTTGGTTTAGGTTTTTTATTTATTTTATTTTTAGGTTTTATTTAATTTAGGTTTAAGTTTTTAGCTTTTTAGCATTTAGGGTTTAGGGTTTAGGGTTAGTTTAGGGTTTAGGGTTTAGGGTTTAGGGTTTGGGGTTTAAGGTTTAAGGTTTAGGGTTTAGGGTTTAGGTTTTAGGGTTTAAGGTTTAAGGTTAGCTTAGGGTTTATGGTTAGTTTAAGGTTTAGGGTTTAGGGTTTATGGTTTAGGGTTCTGAGTAGGTTATATGTTTAGGGTTGAGTTTAGTTAGTATTAGATTTAGGGTTTAGGGTTTAAGTTTCAAGTTTTTATAGTTGAGTTTGTTTTAAGGTTTAGAGTTTATAGTTTACTTTGAGGTTTAGGTGGTGGTTTAGAGTTTAGTATTTAGGGTTTGGTTTAGTTTTTTTAGCTTTATCTTTAGGGTTTAGGTTAAGTTTCTTATTAGGTTTTAGGTTTAGGTTTAGGGTTTTAGGTTTAGGTTCAAGTTTTAGTTTAGGGTTTAGGGTTGGTTAATTTAAGTTTAGTTTTAGTTTAGGTTTAGGGTTAGGGTTTTAATTTATTTTAATTTATTTTTTTTAGGTTTAGGGTTTATTTAGTTTATTTTTTTTGTTGAGTAAGTGAATAAGTTTAGGTTTATTTAGTTTATTTTTATTTATTTAGTTTTATTTTATTTTATTTTTTATTTGGGTTTATTTTTTTAGGGTTTAGGGTTTAGGGTTTAGGGTTTAGGGTTTAGGTTTAGGTTTTTATTTTATTTTTTTAGGTTTAGGTTTTAGGTTTTTATTTTCAGTTTAATTTGAGGTTTAGATTTATTTTTAGCTTGTTTTATTTTATTTATTTTATGGTTTAGGTGTAGTTTAATTTTAGTTTATGTTAAGGTTTTATTTATTTTAGTTTACTTTACCTTAGTTTAGGTTTAGGTTTATTTTATTTTATTTTTATTTTAGGTTTAGGTTTTCTTTTTAGTTTAATGTTTAGGTTTTATATTTTATTTATTTTTAGTTTTATTTTATTTTTATCTTATGTTTAATTTTTATTTTATTTAGGTTTTTTATTTTTAGGTTTATTTTATTTTTTTAGTTTAGTTTAGTTTTTTTAATTTTAGTTTAGTTTTAATTTTTTAATATATTTTAATTTTATCTTTAGGATTTGGTTTATGTTCAAGTTTAAGTTTAGGTTTCAGTTTAGGTTTATTTTATTTTATTTAGGTTTAGGTTTTTTTAAAATTATTTTTAGGTTTTATTTAGTTTAGGTTTAGGTTTTTAGGATTTTAAGATTTAGGGTTTAGGGTTTAGGGTTTAGGGTTATAGGTTTTAGGGTTTAGGGTATAGGGTTAAGGGTTTATGGTTCAGGATTTAGGGTTTAGGGTTTTAGGGTTTAGGGTTGTAGGTTAAGGTTTAGGATTTATGATTAGTGTTTTGTTTTTTTTGATTTATTTATTTTATTTAAGTTTAGGGTTTAGGTTAGTTTGCATAGGTTTAGGGTTTAGTGTTATAAGTTTAGGGTTGTAGGTTTAGGGGTTTGGGTATAGGGTTAGTTTTAGGGTTTAGAGTTTTGGGTTTGGGGTTGTAGATTTAGGGATAGATTTAGGGTTAGCATTTTTTCATATTATTTTATTTTTCTAAATTAAGTAAACTTGTAGGTTTAGGTTTAGTTAGTTTATTTTTTATTTATTTTAGTTAATTTTATTTTTTATTTTGATTTTATTTTTTTTATTTTTATTTTCTTAAGTTCATTTAATTTAGGGTTTTTATTTTTGTTTATTTTTTAGGTTTAGGTTTAGATTTATGTTTACCTTTTACGTTTATTTTATTATTTAGGTTTATGTTTTATTTTTTTTATTTTTAGGTTTAGGTTTTAGGTTTTTATTTTAGGTTTAATTTTAGATTTTATTTTTTAGTTTAGGTTTAGATTTATTTTTGTCTTAATTTATTTTATTTAGTTTAGGTTTAGGTTAAAGCATAGTTTTTTAGGTTTAGGTTTAATTTTATTTATTTGAGTTTAGTTTATTTTAGTTTAGGTTTAGGTTTATTTTATTTCTATTTTAGGTTTATGTTTTTTTTTTTAGTTTAGGTTTTATTTTTTATTTATTTTTAGGTTTTATTTTTTAGGTTTAAGGTTTTATTTAGATTTTATTTTATTTTACTTTAGGTTTATTTCATTTTATTATAGGTTTAGTTTTATTTTATTTAGGTTTTAAATTTTATTTTAGTTTAGGTTTTATCTATGTTATTTTAGTTTAGTTTTATTTTTTTTTTATCTTATTTTCTTTTTGGATTTTGGTTTAGGTTTAGGTTGTAGTTTATGTTTTTATTTTAATTAATTTTTTTATTTTATTTAAGTTTGGGATTTTTTATTTATTTTATTTTTACATTTTATTTAGTTTATATTTTAGGTTTTTATTTTATGTTTATTTTTCAATTTTGTTTTCTAATTTAGGTTTAGAGTTATTTTTAGTTTATTTTTTTATTCAATTTAGTGTTTAGGTTTAGTTTATTTCAAGTTTAGGTTTAGGTTTTATTTATTTTAGTTTAATTTATTTTAGTTTATGTTTAGGTTTATTTTATTTTATTCATTTTATTCTTATTTTAGGTTTAGATGTTTTTTAGTTTAGTGTTTTGGTTTTATTTTTTATTTATTTTTAGGTTTAGATTTTTATTTATTTTTATTTTATTTATGTTTTATATTCTTAGGCCTTTTTTGTTTAGTTTAGGTTTTTATTTATTTATTTTTATTTTATTTTTATTAGTTTATTTTATTTTATTTTAGGTTTTGGTTTATTTATTTATTTTATTTTAAAGTTTTAATTAGTTTATGTTTATGTTTTTAGGTTTTTCGGGTTTAGGGTTTAGGGTTTAGGATTTTAGGGTTTAGGGTTTTAAGGTTTTAGGTTTAGGGTTAGGGTTTAGGGTTTTGTGTTTAGGCTTTAGTGTTTAGGATTTTTAGGGCTTATAATTTAGGGTTTAGGGTTTCAGTTTTGGGGTTTAGGGGTTGTAGGTTTTATGGTTTGGGGTTTAGGGTTTAGGGTTGAGGGTTTAGGGTTTTAGGGTTTAGGGTTTAGGATTTTAGGGTTTAGGGTTGTAGGTTAATGATTTAAGTTTAGTTTTAAGGTTTAGGGTTTAGGATTAGGGTTTTAATTTATTTTAATTTATTTTTTTTATTTAGGTTTATGGTTTAGGCTTTAGTTTAGTGTTTAGGGTTTAGAGTTGTATGTTTTATTGTATGTTTAGGATTTAAGATTCTGATTAGTTTAGGTTTGGTTTAGGATTTAGGATTTAGTTTAGGGTTTAGTTATTTTTTAATAAAAAAAATTATAGGTTTAGGTTTATTTAGTTTATTAAATTTATTATTTATTTATTTATTTATTTTTATCTAGGTTTATTATTTATTTTTTACTTAGTTTAGTTTATTTATTTTAGTTTAATTTATTTTAGTTCACTTAATTTAGTTTATTTTTTTTAGGATAAGGTTTAGGTTTATGTTTATTTTTCAATTTAGTTTTACTTTTATTTTATTTTCAAGTTTTGGTTTCTTTTTTTATTTTTTAGGTTTAGGTTTAGGTTTACATTTTATTTTTTTAGGTTAAGATTTTAGGTTTTTTATTTTTAGTTTATTTTAAGTTTTATTTATTAGTTTAGGTTTGATTTATTTTAGTTTATTTTATTTTACTTAGTTTAGGGTTTAGGTATAGTTTATTTTAGCTTTAGCTTTAGGTTTTATCTATTTTAGTTTAGTTTATTTTTGTTTAGATTTAGGTTTATTTTATTTTAGTTGGTTTAGGTTTAGGTTTTTATTTATTTTTATTTCATTTTATTTTAAGTTTATTTTACTTTACATTTAGTTATTATTTTATTTAGATTTTTTTTGGTTTATTTTATTTCTTAGCTTAGTTTGGTTGTTATTTATTTTATTTTTATATAATTTTAATTTTAGGTTTAGGTTTAGGTTTAAGCTTTAGTTTAAGTTTTATTTAATTTAATTTTATTATTTATTTAGGTTTGGGTTTTTTATTTATTTTATTTGTAGGTTTGTTTAGTTTTTGGTTTAGTTTTTTAGGTTTTTTTGAGGTTTAGAGTTTAGTTTATGGTTTAGGCATAGGGTTTAGGGTTTTAGGTTTTTTTTGGTTTTGGGGTTTAGGGTTTATGGTTTTAGGCTTTACGTTTAGGGTTTAGGGTTAGGGTTTAGGGTTTAGGTTTAGGGTTTAGGTTTAGGGTATGTTTTGGTTTAGGGTAAGGATTTTTTTTTATTTAAGTAGTAGGTTTATGTTTATTTAGTTTATCTTTTATTTTAGTTTATTTTATTTCTTATTTTTTATTTATGTTTATTTTTTTTATTTATGTTTTTTAGTTTTTTTATTTTATTTTATTTAGTATTTATTTAATTTTATTTTAGGTTTATTTTGCTTTTATTTTAGGTTTAATTTTATTTTATTTAGGTTTATTTAGTTTAGTTTTGGTTTTATTTATTTTATTTCATTTAGTTTTTTATTTTTTATTTTATTATTTTTTTTTATGTTTAGGTTTAGGTTTAGAATAAGTTTATGTTTTATTTTATTTTATATTTTATTTGTTTTGGTTTAGGTTTTTATTTATTTTATTTTAGGTTTATTTAATTTAGGTTTAAGTTTTAGCTTTTTTTAGCATTTAGTTTAGGGTTTAGTGGTTTAGGGTTTAGGGTTTAGGGTTTAGATTTTAGTTTTTAAGCTTTAGGGTTTATCATTTTTACGATTTAGGGTTTAAAGTTAGCTTAGGGTTTATGGTTAGTTTAAGGTTTAGGGTTTAGGTTTATGGTTTTAGTGTAGGTTATGTTTAGGTTTAGTTTAGGGTTAGTATTAGGATTTAGGGTTTAGGGTTTAAGGTTTTCAAGTTTTTATGGTTCGGGGTTTAGTTTTTAAGGTTTAGGGTTTAGGGTTTATGGTTTAGGCTTTCAGGGTTTAAGATTTAGGGATAGGGTTTAGGGTTTAGTATTTAGGGTTTAGGGTTTAGGGTTTTGGGTTTTAGGGCTTTATCTTTAGGGTTTAGGGTTAAGTTTTTTTTACTGTTTAAGGTTAAGGTTTTTTTTAGGGTTTAAGGTTTAGGGGGTTTTAGGTTTAGGGTTAGTTTTAATTTAGGGTTTAGTTTGTTATGAGTTAAATTTATTTAAGGTTTAGTTTAGGGTTTTTTTAATTTATTTTAATTTATTTTTTTTTTTATTTAGGTTTATTTATTTATTTATTTTTGTTGAGTAAGTGAATAAGTTTAGTTTATTTAGTTTATTTTTATTTATTTAGTTTATTTTATTTTTTTATTTTTATTTGGGTTTATTTTTTTTTTTAGGTTTAGGGTTTAGGGTTTAGGGTTTAGGGTTTAGGTTTAGGTTTTATTTTATTTTTTTAGGTTTTAGTTTAGGTTTTATTTTAGTTTAATTTGAGGTTTAGATTTATTTTAGCTTGTTTTATTTTATTTATTTTATGGTTTAGGTGTAGTTTAATTTTAGTTTATGTTAAGGTTTTATTTATTTTAGTTTACTTTATTAGTTTAGGTTTAGGTTTATTTTATTTTATTTTATTTTAGGTTTAGGTTTTCTTTTTTAGTTTAATGTTTAGGTTTATATTTTATTTATTTTTAGTTTTATTTTATTTTTATCTTATGTTTAATTTTATTTTATTTAGGTTTTTTATTTTTAGGTTTATTTTATTTTTTTAGTTTAGTTTAGTTTTTTTAATTTTAGTTTAGTTTTAATTTTTTAATATATTTTAATTTTATCTTTATTTGGTTTATGTTTCAAGTTTAAGTTTAGGTTTTAGTTGAGGTTTATTTTATTTTATTTAGGTTTAGGTTTTTTTTAAATTTAATTTTAGGTTTTATTTAGTTTAGGTTTAGGTTTTTAGGATTTTAAGGTTTAGGGTTTAGGGTTTAGGGTTTAGGGTTATAGGTTTTAGGGTTTAGGGTATAGGTTAGGGGTTTAGGGTTTAGGGTTTAGGGTTTTAGGGTTTAGGGTTGTAGGTTAAGGGTTTAGGATTTATGATTAGTGTTTGTTTTTATTTTTGATTTATTTATTTTTTATTTAGGGTTTAGGGTTTTGGGTTAGTTTAGGGCATAGGGTTTAGGGTTTAGTGTTATAAGTTTAGGGTTGTAGGTTTAGTTTTGGGTATAGGGTTAGTTTTGGGTTTAGAGTTTTTGGGTTTGGGGTTTGGATAGATTTAGGGTTAGCATTTTTTTCATTATTTTATTTTTCTAAATTAAGTAAACTTTAGGTTTAGGTTTAGTTAGTTTATTTTTTTTATTTATTTTAGTTAATTTTATTTTATTTTGATTTTATTTTTTTATTTTTATTTTCTTAAGTTCATTTAATTTAGGGTTTTATTTTGTTTATTTATTTTAGGTTTAGGTTTAGATTTATGTTTATTTTAGTTTATTTTATTATTTAGGTTTATGTTTTATTTTTTTTTTATTTTTAGGTTTAGGTTTTAGGTTTTTTATTTTAGGTTTAATTTTAGATTTTATTTTTTAGTTTAGGTTTAGATTTATTTTTGTCTTAATTTATTTTATTTAGTTTAGGTTTAGGTTAAAGCATAGTTTATTTTAGGTTTAGGTTTAATTTTTATTTATTTGAGTTTAGTTTATTTTAGTTTAGGTTTAGGTTTATTTTATTTCTATTTTAGGTTTAGGTTTTTTTTTTAGTTTAGGTTTTATTTTTTATTTATTTTTAGGTTTTATTTTTTAGGTTTAAGGTTTTATTTAGATTTTATTTTATTTTACTTTAGGTTTATTTCATTTTTATTATAGGTTTAGTTTTATTTTATTTAGGTTTTAAATTTTTTATTTTAGTTTAGGTTTTTATCTATGTTATTTTAGTTTAGTTTTATTTTTTATCTTATTTTTTTCTTTTTGGATTTTGGTTTAGGTTTAGGTTGTAGTTTATGTTTTATTTTAATTAATTTTTTTTTATTTTATTTTTGGGATTTTTTTTTATTTTATTTTTACATTTTATTTAGTTTATATTTTAGGTTTTTATTTTATGTTTATTTTCAATTTTGTTTTCTAATTTAGGTTTAGAGTTATTTTTAGTTTATTTTTTATTCAATTTAGTGTTTAGGTTTAGTTTATTTAGTTTAGGTTTAGGTTTTATTTATTTTAGTTTAATTTATTTTAGTTTATGTTTAGGTTTATTTTATTTTATTCATTTTATTCTTATTTTAGGTTTAGATGTTTTTTTAGTTTTGTTTTGGTTTTATTTTTATTTATTTTTAGGTTTAGATTTTTTATTTATTTTATTTTATTTATGTTTATATTTAGTTTTGTTTAGTTTAGGTTTTATTTATTTATTTTTATTTTATTTTTTATTAGTTTATTTTATTTTATTTTAGGTTTGGTTTATTTATTTATTTATTTTAAGTTTTAATTAGTTTATGTTTATGTTTTTAGGTTTTTTTAGTTTAGGGTTTAGGGTTTAGGATTTTAGTTTAGTTTTAGGTTTTAGTTTAGGGTTAGTTTAGGTTTTGTGTTTAGGCTTTAGTGTTTAGATTTTAGCTTATAATTTAGGGTTTAGGGTTTTGATTTTGGGGTTTAGGGGTTTAGGTTTTATGGTTTAGGGTTTAGGGTTTAGGGTTAGGTTTTGGGTTTAGGGTTTAGTTTTAGGTTTATTGGGTTGTAGGTTAATTTAAGTTTAGTTTTAAGGTTTAGGGTTTATTAGTTTTAATTTATTTATTTTTTTATTTAGGGTTTATGGTTTAGGCTTTAGGGTTTAGTGTTTAGGGTTTAGTTGTATGTTTACCATTGTATGTTTAGGATTTAAGATTTATGATTAGTTTAGGTTTAGTTTAGATTTATTTATTTAGGGTTTAGTTATTTTTAATAAAATTATAGGTTTAGTTTATTTAGTTTATTAAATTTATTATTTATTTATTTATTTATTTTATCTAGGTTTATTATTTTTACTTAGTTTAGTTTATTTATTTTAGTTTAATTTATTTTAGTTTACTTTTAATTTAGTTTATTTTTTAGGATAAGGTTTAGGTTTTGATTATTTTTCAATTTAGTTTTACTTTTATTTTATTTTCAAGTTTAGGTTTCTTTTTTTATTTTTTAGGTTTAGGTTTAGGTTTACATTTTATTTTTTTAGGTTAAGATTTTAGGTTTTATATTTAGTTTATTTTAAGTTTTATTTATTAGTTTAGGTTTATTTATTTTTAGTTTATTTTATTTTACTTAGTTTAGGTTTAGGTATAGTTTATTTTAGCTTTAGCTTTAGGTTTTATCTATTTTAGTTTAGTTTATTTTAGATTTAGGTTTATTTTATTTTAGTTTTGTTTTAGGTTTAGGTTTTTAGTTATTTTTTATTTCATTTTATTTTAAGTTTATTTTATTTTTACTTTACATTTAGTTATTATTTTATTTAGATTTTTTTAGGTTTATTTTATTTCTTAGCTTAGTTTGGTTGTTATTTATTTTATTTTTTATATAATTTTAATTTTAGCTTTAGGTTTAGGTTTAACTTTAGTTTAAGTTTTATTTAATTTAATTTTATATTTATTTAGGTTTGGGTTTTTTATTTATTTATTTTAGGTTTTAGTTTGGTTTAGTTTTTTAGGTTTTTTGAGGTTTAGAGTTTCATGTTTATGGTTTAGGCATAGGGTTTAGGGTTTTAGGTTTTTGGGTTTGGGGTTTAGGGTTGTAGGTTAATGATTTAAGTTTAGTTTTAAGGTTTAGGGTTTAGGGTTAGGGTTTTTAATTTATTTTTAATTTATTTTTTTTTTTAGGGTTTATGGTTTGCTTTAGGTTTAGGGTTTTGGGTTTAGAGTTTATGTTTACCATTTATGTTTAGGATTTAAGATTTATGATTAGTTTTAGGTTTAGGTTTAGGATTTAGGATTTAGGGTTTAGGGTTTAGTTATTTTTTAATAAAATTATAGGTTTAGGTTTATTTAGTTTATTAAATTTATTATTTATTTATTTATTTATTTTATCTAGGTTTATTATTTATTTTTAGTTTAGTTTATTTATTTTAGTTTAATTTATTTTAGTTTATTTTTTTAATTTAGTTTATTTTTTAGGATAAGGTTTAGGTTTATGTTTATTTTTCAATTTAGTTTTACTTTTATTTTATTTTAGTTTAGGTTTCTTTTTTTTTTTATTTTTTAGGTTTAGGTTTAGGTTTACATTTTATTTTTTTAGGTTAAGATTTTAGGTTTTTTTATTTTAGTTTATTTTTTTTTAAGTTTTATTTATTAGTTTAGGTTTTAGATTTATTTTTTAGTTTATTTTATTTTACTTAGTTTAGTTTAGGGATAGTTTATTTTAGCTTTAGCTTTAGGTTTTATCTATTTTAGTTTAGTTTATTTTTGTTTAGATTTAGGTTTATTTTATTTTAGTTGTTTTAGGTTTAGGTTTTTAGTTATTTTTTATTTCATTTTATTTTAAGTTTATTTTATTTTTACTTTACATTTAGTTATTATTTTATTTAGATTTTTTAGGTTTATTTTATTTTTAGCTTAGTTTGGTTTATTTATTTTATTTTTTATATAATTTTAATTTTAGGTTTAGGTTTAGGTTTAAGCTTTAGTTTAAGTTTTTATTTAATTTAATTTTATTATTTATTTAGGTTTGGGTTTTATTTATTTATTTTATTTGTAGGTTTTGTTTAGTTTTGGTTTAGTTTTTTTAGGTTTTTTTTAGGTTTAGAGTTTAGGTTTATTTAGCTTAGGGTTTAGGTTTTAGGTTTTGGGTTTAGTTTAGGGTTTATGGTTTTAGTTTAGGGTTTAGGGTTTATTTAGGGTTTAGGGTTTTAGGGTTTAGGTTTAGGGTATGTTTTAGGGTTTAGTTTTTTATGTTAAGTAAACTAGAGGTTTATGTTTATTTAGTTTATCTTTTATTTATTTTAGTTTATTTTATTTTTAATTTTTATTTATGTTTATTTTTTTTATTTATGTTTTTATTTAGTTTTTATTTTACTTTTATTTTTATTTATGTTTTTATTTAGTATTTATTTAATTTTATTTTAGGTTTATTTTACTTTTATTTTAGGTTTAATTTTTATTTTATTTAGGTTTTATTTGATAGTTTAGTTTGGTTTTATTTATTTATTTTTATTTAGTTTTTATTTTTATTTTTTTATATTTTAGGTTTAGGTTTAGTTTATGTTTTATTTTATTTATATTTTATTTTTTAGGTTTTTTATTTATTTTAGGTTTATTTAATTTAGGTTTAAGTTTTTAGAGTTTAGGTTTAGGTTTAGTTAGTTTAGGGTTTAGGTTTAGTTTGGGGTTTAGTTTAGGTTTAGGGTTTGGGTTTAGGTTTAGGGTTTTTTATTTAGTTAGGTTTAGGTTAGTTTAGGTTTAGGTTTAGGGTTTATGGTTTAGGGTTATTAGGTTTATTTTAGGTTAGGGTTTAGGTTAGTTTAGGTTTAGGGTTTAGGGTTTAAGGTTTTAGTTTTATGGTTTTAGATTTTATGGTTTAGGGTTTATGGTTTTAAACTTAGGTTTAGATTAGGGTTAGGGTTTAGGGTTTAATTAGGGTTTAGGGTTTAGTTTTGGGTTTAGTTTGTCTTTAGGGTTTAGGTTTTTTTTTTTTTTAGTTTTTTTAGTTTAGGTTTAGGTTTTTGGTTTAGGTTTAGTTTTAGTTTAGGTTTTTAAAATAAGTATAGGTTTAGTTTTTTTTATTTTAACTTTAGTTTAGGTTTTAATTTTAAATTTTAGGTTTAGATTTATTTAGTTTATTATTAGTATTTTAGTTTATTTTAATTTTATTTTTGGTTTATTTTTATTTTATTTAGTTTTTTATTTGTTTTGGTTTATTTGTTTTAGTTTATTTTTTAGGTTTAGATTTAGGTTTATGTTTTTTTTAGTTTAGTTTTATTTTTATTTTATTTTTAGGTTTAGGTTTCTTTAAATTTTTTAGGTTTAGGTTTAGGTTTTCTTTTTTTTGGTTTAAGTTTTATGTTTTTTTATTTAGTTTTTTAATTTAGTTTAGTTTTTAGTTTATTTTATTGTCTTTAGGTTTAGGTTTAGGTTTATTTAGGTTTAGTTTAGGGTTTAGGGTTTAGGGTTTAGGGTTTAGGGTTTATTTTTTTTTATTTAGGGTTTAGGGTTTTATTTTAGGGTTTAGGTTTAGGTTTTAGGGTTTAGGTTTTTATTTGGTTTATTTAGTTTAGGTTTAGTTTATGGTTTAGAGTTTTAGGATTTATGTTTAGTTTAGTTTATGTTTAGGTTTAGGGTTTGGTTTTTATTTTATTTTATTTTTTTTGTTTAGTGAATAAGTTTAGGTTTATTTAGTTTATTTTTATTTATTTAGTTTTATTTTATTTTATTTATTTTGTTTTAGGTTTATTTATTTTAAATTTATTTATTTTATTTTTAGGTTTAGGTTTAAGTTTATTTTAGTTTTATTTTATTTTATTTTTTAGGTTTAGGTTTTATTTTTATTTTAGGTTTAGGTTTAGGTTTGTTTTATTTTTTTAAGTTTAGGTTTTATGTTTATTTTTTGGTTTTATTTTTTAGTCTATGTTTATGTTTATCTTTAATTTAGTTTATTTCATTTAGTTTAGATTTAGTTTTAGGTTTAGGTTATTTTAAGTTTAGGCTTAGGTTTTATTTATTTTAGTTTATTTTATTTTAATTTAGGTTTAAGTTAATTTAATTTTATTTATTTTAGGTTTCATTTTTTTGTTTTTAAGTTTAAGATATAGGGTTTAGGGTTTAGGGTTATAGGTCTTAGAGTTTGGGGTTTAGTGTTTAGGTTTTAGGGATTAGGTTTAGGGTTTTAGGGTTTAGGTTTAGGGTTGAGGGTTTAGGGTTTAGGGTTTAGGTTTTTATAGGTTTAGGATTTAGGGTTAGGATTTTTTATTATTTTTTAATGTTAGTAAACTAAAGTTTATGTTTATTTTATTTTATTTATTTTAGTTTATTTTATTTTTTATTTAGGTTTATTTTATTTTCATTTTATTTAGGTTTTATTTTATTTTTTTATTTAAGTTTATTTTATTTTTATTTTAGGTTTAGTTTTTATTTTATTTTTACTTTTTTTTTAGTTTTGGTTTTTATTTATTTTATTTTCATTTAGTTTTTATTTTTTATTTTTTTATTTTTAAGCTTAGATTAAGGTTTTAGTTTATGTTATTATTTTTTTTTGTTTAGGTTTATTTATTTATTTTTATTTAGGTTTATTTAGTTTAGGTTTATGTTTAGCTTTATAGGGTTTATTGGTTTAGGGTTTAGGGTTAGGGTTTAGTTAGGTTAAGGTTTAGGTTTAGGTTTAAGTTTAGTTTAGTTTAGGGTTTAGTTTAGGATTTGTTTAGGTTTATAGGTTTAGGGTTATTTAGGGTTAGTTTTAGGTTTATTTTAGGTTTTAGGTTTTTTAGGGTTTATGTTTAGTGTTTAACTTTAGGATTTTTTAGGTTTAGTTTAGGGTTTTTATTTTTAGTTTATTTTATTTTTTATTTTATTTGGGTTTACTTTTTTATTTTTATTTACTTTGGTTTATTTATTTTACTTTATTTTTTAGGTTTAGGTTTAGGTTTAGATTTATTTAGTTTATTTTATTTTATTTTTTAGGTTAGGTTTTATTTTTTATTTTTTAGGTTTAGGTTTAGTTTTTTATTTTTTTAGGTTTAGGTTTTAGGTTTTTATTTTAGGTTTATTTTTAGGTTTTAATTTTTAGTTTAGGTTTATGTTTATTTTAAATTTAGTTTATTTTATTTAGTTTAGGTTTAGGTTATTTTAAGTTTGGGTTTAAGTTTTATTTATTTTAGTTTATTTTATTTTAGTTTAGATTTAAGTTCATTTTATTTTTTTTATTTTAGGTTTTGTTTTTTTTTTTTTACATTTAGGATATAGGGTTTAGGGTTAGGATTTTTTTATATTTTATTTTTTTATTTTTATGTTAAATAAACTAGTAGGTTTAAGTTTATTTCATTTATTTTTTTATTTATTTTAGTTTATTTTACTTTTTTTATTTAGGTTTATTTTTATTTTATTTTAAGTTTGTTTTATTTTTATTTTAGGTTTAGTTTTAATTTTATTTTGGTTTTTAAATTTTTTCTTTAGTTTTGGTTTTATTTATTTATTTTAGTTAGTTTTATTTTTTATTATTTATTTTTTAGGTTTAGGTTTAGGTTTTTAATTTATGTTTTATTTTTATTTAGTTAATTTTTAGGTTTTATTTATTTTAGGTTTAAGTGTTTAGCTTTATAGGTTTAGGTTTTAGGGTTTAGGGTTTATGGTTTATGGTTTTTAGGTTAGTTTTAGGTTAGGTTTAGGTTTAGGGTTGAGGTTTAGGTTTAGGTTTTAGTTTAGGGTTTTATTTAGTTTATAAGTTTAGTTAGTTTAGGGTTTAGGTTTAGGTTTTTTTTAGGTTTAGTTTAGTGTTTAGGTTTAGGGTTTAGGGTTTAGGGTTTTATTTAGGTTTTGGGTTTAAGGTTTAGGCTAGTGTTTAGTTTAGGTTTAGGTTAGTTTAAGTTGCGTTTAGTTTAGGGTTTATTTAGGGTTTAGGTTTTTATTTTAGGGTTTAGGTTTATAGTTTATGGTTTTTAGTTTTGGTTTAGAGTTTTAGGTTTATTTTAGGGTTTAGGTTTAGGTTTAGGGTTTAGGATATTTTTTTTTTATAGTTTAGGTTTAGGGTTTAGGTTTTAGGTTTAGAGTTCAAGTTTAGTTTAGGTTAATTTTTTTTTTTAGGTTTTATTTTTTTAGTTTATTTTTTAGTTTAGGTTTAGGGTTTAGTTATTTAGGTTTTTTTAAAATTAGTTTTAGTTTATTTGTTTATTTTTTAGTTTATTTTATTTTATTTTTTATATTTATTTATGTTTACTTTTGATTTTTATTTAGTTTAGTTTATTTATTTTAAATTTATTTATTTTAGTTTTGGTTTTTTATTTTAGTTTTTTTTTAGGTTTAGGTTTAGGTTTAGGTTTAGGTTTTAGTTGAGTTTTATTTTTATTTTATTTTTTAGGTTTAGGTTTTATTTTTTATTTTTAGGTTTAGGTATAAATTTTTATTTTATTTTTTTAGGTTTATATTTAGGTTTTTATTTTAGGTTTATTTTTAGATTTTATTTTCTAGTTTATGTTTATTTATATTTTTAATTTAGTTTATTTTATTTTAGGGTTTAGGGTTTAGGGTTTAGGGTTTAAGGTTTAGGGTTTAGTGTTGTAGGTTTAGGGTTAGGATATTTTTTATTTTTTATTTGTTTATGTTAAGTAAACTAGTAAGTTTAGGTTTATTTAGTTTATTTTATTATTTATTTTAGTTTATTTCACTTTTTTATTTAGGTTTTATTTTTTTTTATTTTAGTTTTTATTATTTTATTTTAGTTTTATTTTTATTTTATTTTTTATTTTTTTTATTTTATTTATTTTATTTTTTTTATTTATTTATTTTATTTTGGTTTAGGTTTTTTTATTTATTTTTATTTATTTAGTTTATTTTTTTATTTAGGTTTAGGTTTAGGTATAGGTTTAGTTTAGGTTTAGGTTAGTTATTTTTTAGTTTAGGTTTAAGGTTTAGTTTTTAGGTTTAGGGTTTAGATTAAGTTTTAGGTTTAGGTTTAGGGTTAGGTTTTAGGTTATTTAGTTTATTTTAGTTTAGGTTTATTTAGGGTTTAGTTTTAGTTTAGTTAGGTTTAGGTTTAGGTTTAGTTAGGTTTAGGGTTTAGGTTTTAGGTTTAGGGTTTAGCTCAGATTTAGGGTTTAAACTTAGGTTTAGGTTTATGTTTAGGTTTATTTAGGGTTTATTTCTTTATTTAGGTTTTAGGTTTGGGTTTTATTTTATAGTTTTAGCTTTATATTTAGGTTTAGTTTAGTTTAGGTTTTTTATTTTAGTTATTTTAGGTTTAGGTTGGGGTTTAGGGTTTAGTTTTTTTAGGTTAGTTTAGTTAGGTTTATTTTTTTAAAATATGCAAGTGGTATTTTATTTTTAGTTTTAGTTTAGGGTTTAGGTTTAGGTTTATAGTTTTGGGTTTAGGTTTTAGGGTTTAGGATTAGGCTTTAAGGTTTAGGTTAAATTTTAGCTTTAGGTTAGCAAGTTTTTAGTTTAGGGTTATTTTAAACTAGGGTTTAATTTTTTAAGTTTAGTTTTACTTAGGTTATTTAGGTTTAGGTTTGTTTTAGGGTTATGATTTATATTTAGGGTTTAAGTTAGGTTTAGGGTTTAGGGTTTAAGTTTAGAGTTTAGTTTATTTTTTGGGTTTATGATTTTGTAGGTTTAGGGTTTAGTTTTTTTTAAATTAGTTTAGGTTTAGGTTTATTTAGTTTATATTTATTTATTTTAGTTTATTTTATTTTAATTTTTATTTAGGTTTATATTTTATTTTTATTTATTTTAGTTTACTTATTTTAGGTTTATTTATTTTAGATTATTTTTTAAGTTTAAGTTTAGGTTTACACTTAATTTTTATTTTTGTTTTATTTGTATTTTATTTTTTAGGTTTAGGTTTTATTTTTTATTGTTAGTTTTAGGTTTAGGTTTTTATTTTATTTTCTTAGGTTTAGGTTTTACATTTTTATTTTAGGTTTATTTTTAGGTCTTCTTTTATTTTATTTTGTTTAGGGATTATGTTTAGTTTATTTTAGGATTTTATTTTAGTTTAGGTTTAAGTTTATTTTATTTTGTTTATTTTAACTTTAGGGTTTTTTTAGTTTAGGGTTTAGGTTTATTTTATTTATTTTAGGTTTAGGTTTTATTTAATTTTATTTTATTTTATTTAGGTTTATTTTATTTTGTTTTATGCTTAGTTTCTATTTTATTTAGATTTTTTTATTTTTAGGTTTATTTTATTTTTTAGTTTAGTTTAGGTTTTTATTTATTTTATTTTAGATTTGTTTTTCTTTTTTTTTTTTTATTTTTTACATTTAGGTTTAGGTTTAAGTTAAGGTTTAGGTTTCGGTCTTAGTTTAGGTTTATATTTTAATTTATTTTTTATTTTTTTAGAATTAGGTTAATTTATTTATTTATTTTTATGTTTTATTTAGTTTAGGTTTAGGTTTTAGGGTTTTAGGGTTTAGGGTTTAGAGTTTAGGGTTTAGGGTTTAGGGTTTGGGGTTTGGGGTTTAGGCTTTAGGGTTGTAGGTTTTAGGGTTTTAGGTTTTACTTTATTTTGGTTTATGTTTTTTTTTATATAAGCAAACCATCCAAAAAAGTCCATAGTGATCCTGGTCCTGCATCAAATAAACAATGAAGCGACCAACCAACCAACCCACCAAACAAAACCCACAAAGACCAATCACATAAAATAATAACCGAGTTATAGCGGGGTTAATGGCCAAAAAACCAAGCGATAACTCCACCAAAGCCACCACCAAAGGAAGGAAGAAACACAAAAAGGCGATAACATGAATAGGGTAACAACACAACCAACAATACAATCCCAAAGGCATAACAACAACCCATGACTATCTCAGCACTAGCAATTCAAATCCAAGGGCAAAACCTCCACCCAAATAACAAAAATAGAATATAAGCACCAGAGAGAGGGCATCATTACCACCCAAGGCAAGGCAAAATCAAAACAAGGACATCAAGAAAATAAATAAGAGGGATTCAATACCAACAACCAACTTAAATCCCAAAACACCAAGCTAGAATAGGCATCCAAGGTAAGATAGCATCCAATCCCAAGTCACCAAGCAGAGAGAGCCACAAATACTCGGAAACACTAGGCCAATCTAATCAGAGGCGCCAACAAACCGGTAGGCATAGACAAAAAAAAACCACAACCATCTCCTCCAAAACAAAAAAACCTAGAAGAAAAAAAGTACCACAAAGCAGCTGTCCTCATACCAATCAATTGATAAAACAACCAACAAAAAAAACACCAACCCAAACCAGGAAAATAACCAAATAGAATTGAAAACAGCCAAAGCTAAGAAAATCTTGAAGAGACCAATAGCTGCCACCTAACAACCAACCACAACAGCAGAAGTTCCAATTCAAGAAGGGAGCATCTAACCAAAATATAAGGTTAATATAGAGCCCAAAATAGAGGGAAAGAACAAGCATAGCCATAACCCACCTAAGATCTCCAAAAAACCAAGAAACAAAAGTCACTAACAGACAAAACCCAAAGTATAAAATGCCAAAGAGAACCCAACCATAAGCGACAAATGAAGAAAACAAGGCCGAGGAAAGAAAGCCCTTCCAAACTATATTGAGTAGATCACCACAAAATAGAAAAATAAGAGGGAAACAATTAGAAAAAAGCTACCACAAGGCAGAGGGAAAAACCAACTAGCAGAAACCCCCAAGAGAAACTAGGAAAGGAGAACATCAACCACCAAAAACCACAAAACTAAGCCAAAGTAGAAGAGACCAACAAACATGAAAAAATGACCACCCAAAATGTTAAAGTGAAAAAGCAAATTGTAGCATCCAACCGAACCAACCATAGCAGCCAAAAATTTAATTCAAATAATGTAATAGGTAGCCAAAACCTGAGGCAAACCCAACATCAATTAGTGTAAGGGGTAGGCCAAAATTAGGCATAGCCATAACCCAACAGTAGACACCCAAAACATCACTAGTTGTGTGACAAAATGAGTCTAGAATTAGCCACAGAAAGAAAACCAGTAGTCTCAGAGGATAGGAAAATCAATTAAACTAAAACCAACAAGGCAGCTTCCATATAAAAGAGATTGACCAGCACCCTAAAGAAAATAGCAAAACCACATTCTCGTGAAGCAAAAAAAACAACCAAAAAATACAATAAAACCACCAACAATATGATCAACAAAATAAAGCTAAAATCGAGGTAATGGGTCAGTGTTATCCCAGTTGACTAGGCCATGAAGATGCTTAAGTAAGCTATGGTTATCAAATAAAGTGAGCTCATTTAATTTAGCTCCCAAATTAGTCAGGAAATCATCACAAGCATTACGTTCATGAAGAATGTGAAATTTTTGTAGCAAACTTGAGAAAGAAGCTTTTTTTGTTATTAAGAAGATAAAATAGGCCATTCCCCATTTTATTAGTATTGAGCATATCAAGTAAAAGAAGAGCATCAACTTCAATCTAAATATTAAAGCGGCCTATGATTAAACAAATATCAATAGCTTTATTAACAACCATGATCTCAGCAAAAATAACAGAACAAGCTTTGAGGGGTAGGCATAATCACAAATTATAGTACCTTTAGAATCCCTAAGAATTCCACCACAACCATATTTGTTTGGGGAAATGGAACTATGAGTATTGATCTTAATAAAATATTCTTTAGGCTTAATCCAATGTACAATCCTAGCACTCTTGTAGGAAGGGTCATCATGCAAAGTGATACCCAAATTTTTAGTCACAAATTTGTAACCTCTAAAATGAAAATTACTAATTAAATTTGCATTAAACAAAGCATGAATTTTTTCTTTAATTCTAGCAAGGATCCTTTTATGGTTCATAGGGATTCCTCGATATTTAGCATCATTTCTAAACATCCAAATAAACCAAATAAGGGTAATAGTAATTAAAACTTTCATATGACCTTTCACAGTTTTATGGAAACAAACTTCAAGAAGTTGATATAATGAAAGAGAGCCATGAAAATAGTTAGTGTTAAATAAATCATCATACCATATCCAAAGTTTGTAAGTAATAACATTGACAAAACATGATTAACATTTTCAATATCAAAGCAACATTAGCACTTGGAAGGTAAATAAAACCCTTTTAGCTAGAGAAAGCAATCTATAGCAATGAAGTTATTCAAACTCCTACAAGCTAAAATATAATAAGAAATGGGAATGATTTTGTTCCAAAGTTTAATGAAAATATTAGAGGTGTTTTATTTATTTCTAATAAAATTTCAAACCTCTTTAAGAATAAAATTGCCTTTGTAAGAGAGCTTTAAAACAATTTGATCAGGTTTATTAGAAAAGATAGTGATGTTGCAAAACTTGTCAAAAATAGTAATAGGAATGTAGTTCTCAAGTTTGTCTTCATTCTAATTGTTATTAAGCCAAAAAGAGTTAACTTTGATACTAGTAGTAAAGTGTGTAGATAAAAGGGAGTCAATAGAGCCATTACCAATCCAATTGTCTTGCCAAAAGAAAGAAGAGCCCGAATGAATACCCCAAGATATTAAAGATTCAACAACCCATTTAATGGAGCAAAGACCTTTCCAAATGAGAGTCACCAACTTTATAAGCAGATAAGAGGGTGTTTACCATGGCAATAAAATGCTCTAAAAATCATCAAGTTTAGGTTTTAGGTTTAGGGTTCAGGTTTTATTTAAGGGTTTAGGGTTTTTGATTTTTTTTAATAGAGAACAAATTTAGATTAAACATTTCTTTTTTTCTATTTCATCAATAAAGTAACACACCAAGTTTTCTAAGACACAAGCGATGACATATGATAAAAAAGGAGAACACATAGAGCAAGTCCAAAACCCTAGATAACTAGAACCATCTTTACTATAAAGACACAGTTCCATAAACAACAGATCAGATTGGCTATTCTTTAGTTTCTCCAGTTCCCATCAGAACCACCCCGGCCTCTTGAGTTGTGGGATCCACCATCATATCCCCAATGTTTCCCTTCACCACCACCATGGCTATAACTTCCATCACTCCCCTTCCATAACCATTTGCTCAGGCCACCACCTCCATATCCACCACCTCAGAACCCCACCACCACTATGATAACGCCACCTCCACCTTCTCCTCCACCACTAGATCTAGACTAAGCTTGGTTGACGGTGATGTTCCTATGGTCAAGGTTAGGTTTATTAGGTTTTATGTTTTAGGTTTATTTTTTAATTTATTTAGTTACTTTAGGTATAAGTTTAGATTTTGAGGTTTAGGGTTTAGGGTTTTGGGTTAGGGTATAGGGTTTAGGGTTAAGAGTTTAGGATTTAGGGTTTAGGGCTTTAGGGTTTAGGGTTTAGGGTTAGGGTTTTGAATTTAGGGTTTAGGGTTTTTTAGGGTTTAAGGTTGTAGGTTTAGGGTTTAGGGTTTAGTGTTTAGGATTTAGGATTTATGGTTAAAAAAATATAAGTAAATTGGTAGGTTTAGATTTATTTAGTATATTAAGTTTACATTATTTTTTATTTTATTTAGGTTTAATTTTTATTTTTATTTAGTTTATTTTTTTATATAAGTTTAGGTTTTTTATTTTAGTTTATTTTTTAAGTTTAGGTTTATGTTTACTTTATAGTTGAGTTTTATTTTATTTTATCTTTTAAGTTTAGGTTTTCTTTTTTATTTTTAGGTTTGGGTTTAGGATTTTATTTTATTTTTTTAGGTTTAGGTTTTACGAATTTATTTTAGGTTTATTTTTTTGTTTTATTTTTTAGTTTAGGTTTAAGTTTAGTTTTAGTTTATTTTATTTTATTTAGTTTAGGTTTAGTTTCGTTTATTTTAGGTTTAGGTTTAGTTAATTTTAGTTTAGGTTTAGGTTTATTTTATTTTTATTATTTTATTTCTATTTTAGGTTTAAGTTTTATTTTAGTTTAGGGTTTAGGTTTTATTTTTTATTTATTTTTAGGTTTTATTTTAGTTTAGGGTTTAGGTTTTATTTTTAGGTTTATTTTTTAGGTATAGGTTTTTATTTAGTTTTCTTTTCATTTATTTTAAATTTAATTTATTTTTATTTTACATTTAGTTTTTATTTTATTTAGTTTTTTATTCTGAGGTTTATTTCAATTTTATTTGTCTAGTTTCTATTTTAGTTTAGTTTATTTTTTTAGTTTTAGGTTTAATTTTTAGTTTAATTTTTTTTATTTTTTATTATTTTTATTTTTTTTATGTTTAGGTTTCTTTATTTATTTTATTTTTAGGTTATATTTAGTTTAGGTTTAGGTTTCTAAGTTTTAGGGTTTAGGGTTTAGGGTTTAGGGTTTTAGGGTTTTGGGTTCTAAGGTTTATGGTTTAAGGTTAGGGTTTAGGGTTTAGTGTTTATGCTTCAAGGTTTAGGGTTCTTAGGGTTTAAGGTTTAGAGTTTATGGTTAGATTAGGGGTTAGGTTTAGATTAGGGTTTAGGGTTTAGGGTTAGTTTAGGGTTTAAGGTTTAGGGTTTAGGGATTAGGGTTTAGGGTTTAGGGTTTAACATTTAAGGTTTAGGGTTTAGGGTTCACGGTTAGTTTTAGAGTTTAGGGTTTAGGATGTAGTGTTTCGGGCATAGGGTTTAGCATTTAAAGTTTTTTTTTATTTTTTTTAGTTTAATTTATTTATTTTATTTTAGGTTTTTTTTACTTTAGTTTATTTATTAGGTTTAGGTTTAGATTTATGATTATTTGTTAGTTTAGTTATATATTTATTTTATTTTTTAGGTTTAAGTTATGGTTTTTATTTTATTTTTTATGTTTAGGTTTTAGGTTTTTATTTTAGGTTTATTTATAGATTTTATGTTTAGTTTAGGTTTATTTTTAGTTTATTTTATTTTCTTTAGTTTAGGGTTTAGGTTTAGTTTATTTTAAGTTTTGGTTTAGGTTTTATATTTTAGTTTAGTTTTTAGTTTGGTAAGTGTATTTTATTTTGTTTATTTTATTAGATTTAGGTTTAGTTTTTAATTTAGGGTTTAGGTTTAATTTTAGGTTTATTTTTTTGGGTTTAGGTTTTATTTAGTTTTATTTTATTTTATTTTTTTGGTTAATTTGGTTTTATATGTTTAGTTTTTTATTTTTTTTGGGTTTTATTTAGATTCATTTTATTTTTATGTTTTGGTTGTTATTTATTTTATTTTAGTTTATTTTAATTAATTAATTTTTTATTTTTAGGTTTAGGTTTAGTTATAGTTTAGGTTTTTATTATTTATTATTTATTTTATTTAGGTTTAGGTTTTTTATATATTTTATTTATAGGTTTTATTTAATTTAGATTTAGGTTTTTAGTTTTTAGGATTTAGGGTTTAGGGTGTAAGGGCTTATGGTTTAGGGTTAGGGATTAGGGTTTAGTGTTTAGGCTTTGGGGTTTTTTTGGTTTAGGGTTTATCGTTTAGGGTTAGTGTTTTTTTTTAAATTAAGTAAACTGGTAGGTTTAGGTTTATTTAGTTTGATTAGTTTATTTTATTCTTTATTTATATTTATGTTTATTTTTAATTTTTATTTAGTTTAGTTTATTTACTTTAGTTTATGTTTCTATTTTAGTTTATATTTTAGGTTTAGGTTTAGGATTTAGGTTTATTTCTTAGTTGAGTATTTTTTTTTAGGTTTAGGTTTAGGTTTTTATTTTATTTTTTTAGGTTTAAGTTTTAGATTTTTATTTTAGGTTTATTTTTAGTTTTTTTTATTTTCTTTTTTTTAGGTTTAGATTTAGGTTTAGGTTTATTTTATTTTGGTCATTTCATTTTTATTTTAGGTTTAGGTTTTTTATTTAATTTAGGGTTTAGGTTTTATTTTTTATTTATTTTTCAGTATAATTTTTTAGTTTTAAAATTTTATTTAGTTTTCATTTTATTTTATTTTAGGTTTATTTTAGGTTTTATTTATTTTAGTTTAGGTTTAGGGTTATTTTATTTTATTTACTTTAGGTTTAGGTTTTTATTTTTTAGTTTACTGTACATGTTTTAATTATTATTTATTTTTAGGTATATTTTTTAGGCTTAGGTTTTTATTTAGTTTTTATTTTATTTTTTTAGATTGATTTTAATTCTATTTTATGTTTAGGTTTACTTTATTTAAGTTTTATTTTTAGGTTTATTTTGTTTTAAGTTTAGTTTAGGTTATTATTTATTTTATTTTTTAGATTTAGGTTTAGAGGTTTATGTTTTAGTTTAGGTTTTTATTTTATTTTATTTTGTTATTTATACTTAGGTTTATTTATTTATTTTAGTTTTAGGTTTTATTTAGTTTAGGTTTAGGTTTTTATCTTTTTAGGGTGGTTTAGGGTTTAGGAATTTTTTAGGGTTTAG
Source organism: Cymbidium sinense (assembly GCA_021442155.1). Lineage (NCBI taxonomy): Eukaryota > Viridiplantae > Streptophyta > Magnoliopsida > Asparagales > Orchidaceae > Cymbidium > Cymbidium sinense. Next base: position 56,687 of record JAKCPB010001912.1, read on the forward strand.
GGTTAGTTTTAGGGTTTAAGGTTTTGGATTTAGTGTTTACGTTTTAGCGTTTAGGTTTTTCTTTTAAATTATGTAAAATGGTAGGTTTAGGTTTATTTTTTAATTAGATCAAAAATGAGCACGCATAGAGAAAATCAAAAACCCTAGATAACTTGAATCATCTCTACTGTGAAGAAATAATTCCATAAGTAGTTGATCGAATTGGTCGTTATTTAGTTTTTGTAGTTCCCATCAGAATCACCCTAACCTGTTGAGTAGTGGGATCCACAATCATATCCCATCTCTCCGCCACCACCATGGTACCACTCCTCCGACCTCCATAACAACCACTGCTCTGACCACGGCCTCCAATCCCACCAGCACCTCTAGATCCCCCACCACCACTGCGATAATGGCTGCATCCACGTTCGCCTCCACCGTGAGATCTAAATTGAGCCTTGTAGATGATGATGTTCCTGTCATCAAGGTTCTGCCCATTCTTAGCATTTAGGTTTACTTTTTAATTTAGTTAGTTAGCTTAGGTTTAGGTTTAGGGCTTGGGGTTTAGGGTTTAGGGTTTAGTGTTAAGGTGTAGGGTTTAGGTTTTAGGGTTTAGGGTTTAGGGTTTAGGGTTTTAGGGTTTATGCTTTTTGGGTTGGGGGTTTATGGATAGGATTTAGAGTTTAGTGTTTAGGGTTTAGGGATTAGGGATTAGGGTTTAGTGTTTAAGGTTTAGGATTTAGGGCTTATAATTTTTTTAAGTAAATTGGTAAGTTTAGGTTTAATTAGTTTATTTAGTTTATTTTCTATTTATTTTAGTCTATTTTATTTTTTTATTTTAATTTGGGTTTATTTTTTATTTTTATTTAGTTTAGTATATTTATTTTAGGTTAGTTTATTTTAGTTTAGGTTTATTATTTCAGTTTATTTTTTTATGTTTAGGTTTAGGTTTAGGTTTATCTTTTAGTTTAGTTTTATTTTGTTTTATTTTTTAGTTTTAGGTTTTATTTTTATTTTTAGGTTTAGGTTTAGGTTTTATTTTATTTTTTTAGGTTTAGGTTTAGGTTTTTTATTTTATTTAATTTAGGTTTAGATTTATTTTTAGCTTGTTTTATTTTACTTTTTTATGGTTTAGAGTTTAATTTTAGTTTATGTTAGGTTTTATTTATTTTAGTTTACTTTAGTTTAGGTTTAGTTTATTTTATATTTTATTTTAGGTTTAGGTTTTCTTTTAGTTTAATGTTTAGGTTTTATATTTTATTTATTTTTAGTTTTATTTTATTTTTTATCTTATGTTTAGTTTTTTATTTTATTTAGGTTTTATTTTTAGGTTTATTTTATTTTTTTAGTTTAGTTTAGTTTTTTAATTTTAGTTTAATTTTAATTTTAATATATTTTAATTTTATCTTTAGGATTTGGTTTATGTTCAAGTTTAAGTTTAGGTTTTAGTTGAGGTTTATTTTATTTTATTTAGGTTTAGGTTTTTTTTTTAAAAAATTATTTTTTGTTTTATTTAGTTTTTTGGTTTAGGTTTTAGGATTTTTAAGATTTAGGGTTTAGGGTTTAGGTTTAGGTTTAGGGTTTAGGTTTTAGGTTTTAGGTTTAGGTTTATGGTTAGATTTAGGTTTAGGTTTAGGGTTTAGGGTTTAAATTTAGTTTAGGTTTAGGATTTATTTGTTTGTTTAGATTTATTTATTTTTTATTTAGGATTTAGGGTTTTGGGTTGTTTAGGGCATAGTTTAGGGTTTAGTTATAGGTTTTAGGGTTTAGGTTTAGGGTTTGGTTGTTAGTTTAGGTTTTAGTTTGGGTTTGGGGTTTAGATTTTAGATTTAGGTTAGCATTTTTTCATATTATTTTATTTTTCTAAGTTTAAACTTGTAGGTTTAGGTTTAGTTAGTTTATTTTTTATTTATTTTTAGTTAATTTTATTTTATTTTGATTTTATTTTATTTTTATTTTTATTTTCTTAAGTTCATTTAATTTAGGGTTTTATTTTTTGTTTTTTTTTTAGGAGGTTTAGATTTATGTTTATTTTACATTTATTTTATTATTTAGGTTTATGTTTTATTTTTTTTTTATTTTTTTAGGTTTAGGTTTTAGGTTTTATTTTAGGTTTAATTTTAGATTTTATTTTTTTAGTTTAGGTTTAGATTTATTTTGTCTTAATTTATTTTATTTAGTTTAGGTTTAGGTTAAAGCATAGTTTATTTTAGGTTTAGGTTTTTATTTATTTAGTTTAGTTTATTTTAGTTTAGGTTTAGGTTTATTTTATTTATTTTAGGTTTTATTTTTATTTATTTTAGGTTTATTTTTTTTTAGGTTTAAGGTTTTATTTAGATTTTATTTTATTTTACTTTAGGTTTATTTCATTTTATTATAGGTTTAGTTTTATTTTATTTAGGTTTTAAATTTTTATTTTAGTTTAGGTTTTTTTATTTATGTTATTTTATTTTAGTTTTATTTTTTATCTTATTTTCTTTTGGTTTAGGTTTAGGTTTAGGTTGTAGTTTATGTTTTTTTTTAATTAATTTTTTTTATTTTATTTAAGTTTGGGATTTTATTTATTTTATTTTACATTTTATTTAGTTTATATTTTAGGTTTTTTATTTATGTTTATTTTTCAATTTTCTTTTCTAATTTAGGTTTAGAGTTATTTTAGTTTATTTTTTTATTAGTTTAGGTTTAGTTTATTTAGTTTAGGTTTAGGTTTTATTTATTTTAGTTTAATTTATTTTTTTATGTTTAGGTTTATTTTATTTTATTATTTTATTCTTATTTTAGGTTTAGATGTTTTTAGTTTAGTGTTTAGGTTTTATTTTTATTTTTAGGTTTAGATTTTATTTATTTTATTTTATTTATGCTTTATATTCTTAGGTTTTTTGTTTAGTTTAGGTTTTATTTATTTATTTTATTTTATTTTATTAGTTTATTTTATTTTATTTTAGGTTTGGTTTATTTATTTATTTTATTTTAAAGTTTTAATTAGTTTATGTTTATGTTTTAGGTTTTAGGTTTAGGGTTTAGGGTTTAGGATTTTTTTAGGGTTTAGGTTTTAGGTTTTAGGTTTAGGGTTAGGGTTTAGGGTTTTTAGTTTAGGCTTTAGGTTTAGGTTTTAGGGTTTATAATTTAGGGTTTAGGTTTGATTTTGGGTTTAGGGTTTAGGAGTTTAGGTTTAGGTTTTATGGTTTGGGGTTTTAGGGTTTAGGTTAGGTTTAGGGTTTTAGTTTAGGGTTTAGGATTTTAGGTTTAGGGTTTAGGTTAATGATTTAGTTTAGTTTAAGTTTAGGGTTTAGGGTTAGGGTTTTAATTTATTTTTAATTTATTTCTTTTATTTAGGGTTTATGGTTTCTTTGTTTAGGGTTTAGGGTTTAGAGTTGTATATTTATTTATGTTTAGGATTTAAGATTTATTAGTTTTAGGTTTAGTTTTAGGGATTTAGGTTTAGGGTTTAGTTATTTTTTTAATTTATAGGTTTTAGGTTTATTTAGTTTATTAAATTTATTATTTATTTATTTATTTATTTTATCTAGGTTTATTATTTATTTTTTACTTAGTTTAGTTTATTTATTTTAGTTTAATTTATTTTAGTTTATTTTTTTAATTTGTTTATTTTTTTTTAGATAAGGTTTAGGTTTATGTTTATTTTTATCTAGGTTTATTTATTAGTTTAGGTTTGATTTATTTTAGTTTATTTTATTTTACTTAGTTTAGGTTTAGGTATAGTTTATTTTAGCTTTAGCTTTAGGTTTATCTATTTTAGTTTAGTTTATTTTTTGTTTAGATTTAGGTTTATTTTATTTTAGTTGTTTTAGGTTTAGTTTAGTTATTTTTATTTATTTTATTTTAAGTTTTTATTTTTACTTTACATTTAGTTATTATTTTATTTAGATTTTTTTAGGTTTATTTTATTTCTTAGCTTAGTTTTGGTTTTATTTATTTATTTTTATAATTTTAATTTTAGGTTTAGGTTTAGGTTTAGTTTAGTTTAAGTTTTATTTAATTTAATTTTATTATTTATTTAGGTTTTGGGTTTTATTTAATTTATTTGTAGGTTTTGTTTAGTTTTGGTTTAGTTTTTTTAGGTTTTGAGGTTTAGGTGGTTTATGGTTTAGGCATAGGGTTTAGGGTTTTAGGTTTAGGTTTTGGGGTTTAGGGTTTATGGTTTTAGGTTTAGCTTTAGGGTTTAGGGTTTAGTTTAGGGTTTAGGGTTTAGGGTTTAGGTTTAGGGTATGTTTTAGTTTAGGGTATTTTTTTATGTTAAGTAAATTAGGTTTATGTTTATTTAGTTTATCTTTATTTATTTTAGTTTATTTTATTTTTATTTTTTTTATGTTTATTTTTTTTATTTATGTTTTATTTAGTTTTATTTTATTTTATTTTATTTATGTTTTATTTAGTATTTTTAATTTTATTTTAGGTTTATTTTACTTTTATTTTAGGTTTAATTTTATTTTATTTAGGTTTTTTATTTTAGTTTAGTTTGGTTTTATTTATTTTATTTTATTTAGTTTTATTTTTTATTTTATTATTTTTATGTTTAGGTTTAGGTTTAGAATTTTATGTTTTTATTTTATTTTATATTTTATTTTATTTTTGGTTTAGGTTTTTATTTATTTTATTTTAGGTTTTATTTAATTTAGTTTAAGTTTTAGTTTTTTAGTAGGGTTTAGGTTTAGGTTAGTTTAGGGTTTTGGGTTTAGGGTTTGGGGTTTAGGTTTAGTTTAGGTTTAGTTTAGTTTTAGGTATAGGTTTAGGTTAGGTTTTATGGTTAGTTTAAGTTTAGGTTTAGGGTTTATGTTTAGTTAGTAGTTTATGTTTAGGTTAGGTTTATTTATTTTAGTTTTATTTTAGTTTTTTAAGGTTTAAGTTTAGGGTTTATGTTTTATTTAGTTTAAGATTTAGGTTAGGGTTTAGGGTTTAGTATTTAGGGTTTTAGTTTAGGGTTTTAGGTTTTTTTTTTTAGGGTTTAGGTTAGGTTTTTTTTTATTGGGTTTAGGGTTTTAGTTTAGGGTTTAGGTTTAGGGTTATTTTAGTTTAGGTTTTTTTAGGTTTTATTTTTTTATTTAGTTTAGGGTTTTTATTTAGTTTAGATTTATTTAGTTTATTATTTATTTTAGTTTTATTTTAATTTTATTTTAGTTTATTTTATTTTATTTAGTTTAGTTTATTTTTTATTTATTGTTTAGTTTATTTTTTTAGGTTTAGGTTTATTTATATTTTTTAGTTTAGTTTATTTTTATTTTATTTTTTTAGGTTTAGGTTTTTTTTTTAAATTTTTAGGTTTAGGTTTAGGTTTTATTTTCTTTTTTAGGTTTAGTTTTATTTATTTTTTTTAGGTTTTAGTTTTTAATTTAGGTTTAGGTTTTAGTTTATTTATTGTCTTTAGGTTTAGGTTTAGGTTTAGTTTAGGTTTAGTTTAGGGTTTAGTTTAGGTTTTAGGTTTAGGGTTAGGGTTTATATGTTTATGGTTTAGTTTAGGTTTAGGGTTTTATTTGGTTTAGGGTTTAGGGTTTTAGGGTTTAAGTTTTTTTAGGTTTAGTTTAGGTTTAGGGTTTATGTTTTATTTTAGGATTTAATGTTTAGGGTTTAGTTATGTTTAGGGTTTAGGGTTTTGGTTTTTATTTTTTATTTTATTTTTTTTTTAGTAAAGAGAATAAGTTTAGGTTTTAGTTTATTTTTTATTTATTTAGTTTTATTTATTTTATTTTTATTTGGGTTTATTTTTATTTTATTTTATTTGGTTTATTTATTTTAAATTTATTTATTTATTTTATTTTTTTAGGTTTAGGTTTAAGTTTATTTTTTTAGTTGAGTTTATTTTTATTTTATTTTTTAGGTTTAGGTTTTATTTTTTATTTTAGGTTTAGGTTTAGGTTTTTATTTTATTTTTTTTTAGGTTTAGGTTTTAGGTTTATTTTTTGGTTTATTTTTAGTTTATGTTTATGTTTATTTTAATTTAGTTTATTTTTTTTTTTGGTTTAGTAGTTTAGGTTTAGGTTATTTTAGGTTTAGGTTTAGGTTTTATTTATTTTAGTTTATTTTATTTTTTAATTTAGGTTTTTAATTTAATTTTATTTATTTTAGGTTTCATTTTTTTGTTTTTAAGTTTAAGATATAGGGTTTAGGGTTTAGGGTTTATAAGTTTAGTTTGGGGTTTAGGTTTAGGTTTTAGGGATTAGGTTTAGGGTTTTAGGGTTTAGGTTTAGGGTTGAGGGTTTAGGGTTTAGGGTTTAGGGTTTAGGGTTTAGTGTAGTAGGTTTAGGATTTAGGGTTAGGATTTTTTTTTTATTTTTTTTAATGTTAGTTAATTTATGTTTATTTAGTTTATTTTTTATTTATTTTAGTTTATTTTACTTTTTTTATTTAGGTTTATTTTTATTTTCATTTTATTTAGGTTTTTATTTTATTTTATTTTAAGTTTATTTTATTTTTTATTTTAGGTTTAATTTTTATTTTATTTTTGATTTTTTTAGTTTTGGTTTTTATTTATTTTATTTTATTTAGTTTTTTTATTTTTTATTTTTTATTTTAGTTTAGGTTTAGTTTATGTTATTATTTTTTTTTGTTTAGGTTTATTTATTTATTTTTGTTAGGCTTTATTTAGTTTAGGTTTAAGTGTTTAGCTTTATAGGGTTTAGGATTTAGGGTTTAGGGTTTAGGGTTAAGGGTTTAGCATTAAGGGTTAAGGTTTTAGGGTTAGCTTAGGGTTTAGGTTTAGTTTAGGGTTTAAGGTTTAGGGTTTAGGGTTACAGGTTTAGGTTTATAGGTTTAGGGTTCAGAGTTTAGGGTTAGTTTTAGGGTTTAGGGTTTAGGGTTTTAGGTTTTTAGGGTTTATGTTTTAGTGTTTAAGGTTTAGGATTTTGGGTTTAGGGTTTAGGGTTTTTATTAATTTTAGTTTATTTTTTTTTTTTATTTTTATTTGGGTTTACTTTTTTATTTTTATTTACTTTGGTTTATTTATTTTACTTTATTTTTTAGGCTTAGGTTTAGGTTTAGATTTACTTTTTAGTTGAGTATTATTTTTATTTTATTTTTTAGGTTAAGGTTTTATTTTTTATTTTTAGGTTTAGGTTTAAGTTTTTTTTTATTTTTTAGGTTTAGGTTTTAGGTTTTTTTATTTTAGGTTTATTTTAGGTTTTAATTTTTTAGTTTAGGTTTATGTTTATTTTAAATTTATTTTATTTTATTTAGTTTAGGTTTAGGTTATTTTAGTTTGGGTTTAGGTTTATTTATTTTAGTTTATTTTATTTTAGTTTAGATTTAAGTTATTTTATTTTTTTTTTTTTTATTTTAGGTTTTTTTTTTTTTTTTACATTTAGGATATAGGTTTAGGGTTATTTTTTATATTTTATTTTTTATTTATGTTTAGGTTTAGTTTATTTATTTATTTTTTATTTATTTTTTATTTTTTTTTTATTTAGGTTTATTTTTATTTTATTTTAAGTTTGTTTTATTTTTATTTTAGGTTTAGTTTTAATTTTATTTTGGTTTTTAATTTTTTTCTTTAGTTTTGGTTTTCATTTATTTATTTTTAGTTAGTTTTTATTTTTTATTATTTATTTTTAGGTTTAGGTTTAGGTTTTAATTTATGTTTTCATTTTTTTTTTTAGTTTTTTATTTTTTGTTTTTTATTTATTTAGTTTTTTTATTTATTTTAGTTTTTAGTTTAGGTTTATGGTTTTTATTTTAGTTGGTTTTAGGTTAGGGTTTAGGTTTAGGTTAGGTTTAGGTTTAGTTTTATTTGGGTTTAGGGTAGTTTAGTTTTAGTTTAGGTTAGTTTAGGGTTTAGTTTAGGGTTTTAGGTTTTAGGTTTAGATTTTAGTTTTTGTTTAGGGTTTAGGGTTTAGGGTTTAGGGTTTATGTTTAGGGTTTAGTTTAGTTTTAGTTTATTTAGGATTAGTGTTTAGGTTTAGTTTAGGTTTTAGTTTAGTTTAGGTTTTATTTTTTATTTAGGGTTTAGTTTAGTTTATGGTTTTATTTTGGTTTAGTTTTATATTTTTAGGTTTAGGTTTAGGTTTAGGTTTATTATTTATAGTTTAGGGTTTAGGTTTAGGTTTTAGGTTTAGTTAGTTTTAGTTTAGGTTAATTTTTTAAATTTGGTAGGTTTTTTTTTATTTTTAGGGTTTAGGTTAGGGTTTAGGTTATTAGGGTTTAGGTTTTTTTTAAAATTAGTTTAGGTTTAGTTTTATTTAGTTTATTAGTTTTATTTTATTTTATTTTATTTTATGTTTATTTTGATTTTATTTTAGTTTAGTTTATTTATTTATTTTATTTTAGTTTTGGTTTTATTTTAGTTTTTTTTTTTAGGTTTAGGTTTAGGTTTAGGTTTTAGTTAGTTTATTTTTTATTTTATTTTTTAGGTTTAGGTTTATTTTTTATTTTTTAGGTTTAGGTATAAATTTTTATTTTATTTTTTTAGGTTTATATTTAGGTTTTTATTTTAGGTTTTTATTTTATTTTATTTTTTAGGTTTATGTTTTTATATTTTTTAATTTAATTTTATTTTATTTTAGGGTTTAGGGTTTAGGTTTAGGGTTTAGGGTTTGGGGTTTAGGTTTAGGTTTAGGATTAGGATTTTTTATTTTTTATTTGTTTATGTTAAGTTAGTTTAGGTTTATTTAGTTTATTTATTATTTATTTTAGTTTATTTATTTTTTATTTAGGTTTATTTTTATTTTCATTTTTACTTAGGTTTTTATTTAGTTTTTTTATTTTATTATTTTTATTTATTATTTTTATTTTATTTAAGTTTTTTTTATTTTATTTTAGTTTAGTTTTTTATTTTTTATTTTTTTTATTTTAGGTTTAGGTTTTAGTTTATTTTTTATTTTATTTATTTATTTATTTTATTTTTGGTTTAGGTTTTTTATTTATTTTTTTAGGTTTTATTTAGTTTAGTTTTTATTTTTAGGTTTAGGTTTATTAGTTTAGGGTTTATTTTTTAGGGTTTAGGTTTAGTTTAGCATTAGGTTAGGTTTAGTTTTAGGTTTTTTTATTTTAGTTTAGTTTAGGTTTAGGTTAGGTTTTAGGTTATTTTAGTTATTTTAGGGTTTATTTAGTTTAGGTTTTAGTTTAGGTTTTTTAGGTTTTTAGGTTTAGTTTAGGTTTATTTTATTTAGGTTTAGGTTAGTTTTAGTTTTAGGTTTATTTATTTATTAGGTTTATTTTATTTAGGTTTTATTTATTTATTTATAGTTTATTTATTTAGGTTTAGGTTTATTTAGGTTTAGGTTATTTTTTTATTTAGGTTATTTTATTTTATTAGGTTTAGTTTATTTTTTTTATTTATTATTTAGTTTAGGTTTATTTTTTTAAATATATTTGGTTTTATTTTAGTTTTTTTATTTTTAGGATTATTTATTTTTTTAGTTATTTTTTATTTAGTTTATTTTTTATTTATTTTAGTTTATTTTATTTTTAATTTTATTTAGGTTTTTATTTATTTTTATTTTTATTTTAGGTTTATTTATTTTAATTTGTTTTTTTTAGGTTTAGGTTTTTTATTTTATTTTTTTTTATTTTTTAGGTTTAGGTTTATTTTGTTTAGGTTTGTATTTTTTTTTGTTTAGTTTTATTTTATTTTAGGTTTATTTATGTTTATTCTTTAATTTAGGTTTATTTTAGTTTATTTTATTTTATTTGGTTTTAGTTTAGTTTAGGTTTAGGTTTTTTATTTTAGTTTATTTTATTTTAGGTTTTATTTATTTTAGTTTATTTTATTTTATTTAGTTTAGGTTTGGTTTTAGGTTTAGTTTATATTAGGTTTAGGTTAAATTTATTTATTTTAGTTTAGGTTTATTTTTTTTATTTATTTTAATTATTTTATTTTAAAATTAAGTAAACTTTAGGTTTAGATTTTTAGTTTATTTGTTTATTTTAGTTTATTTTATTTTTTATTTTTTATTTAGTTTAGTTTATTTCTTTTAGTTTGGTTTTTATTATAGTTTATTTTAGTTTAGGTTTAGGTTTATTTTTTTATTTTTTTAAAAACAATTTTTTTTTTTGTTTTATTTTTTTTATTTTTAGGTTTATGTTTAGGTTTATCTTATTTTTTGGTTTTAATTTAGATTTATTTTTAGGTTTTATTTTTTAGTTTAGGTTTATGTTTTTTTTAGTTTATTTTATTTTATTTAGTTTAGGTTTAGGTTATTTTTGGATTACATTTAGGTTTTATTTATTTTAGTTTAGTTTATTAGGTTTAGGTTTATTTTATTTTGTTTTATTTTATTTGTTTATTTATGTTTAATTTTCTTTTAGGGTTTAGGTTTGGGTTTAGGGTTTTTAGTTTAGGGTAGTAGGTTTTTAGGGTTTAGTGTTTAAGGTTTAGGGTTAGGATTTTATTTTTTTATTTTTTTATTTTTATGTTAAGTAAACTAGTAGGTTTATGTTTATTTAATTTATTTTTTATTTATTTTAATTTATTTTATTTTTTTATTTAGGTTTATTTTATTTTATTTATTTTATTTAATTTTATTTTATTTTATTTTAGGTTTAGTTTTATTTTTTAGGTTTTTATATTTTTTATAGTTTTGTTTTATTTATTTTAGTTTAGTTTTTATTTTATTTTATTTTTTTTTTTAGTTTAGGTTTAGGTTTTAGTTTATTTTATTTATTTATTTTTTTATTTTATTTTAGGTTTTTTTATTTATTTTTTTAGTTTATTTAGTTTGTTTATTTTTTTAGTTTATTTATTTTTTTAGGTTTAGGTTTATTTAGGTTTAGGTTTATTTTAGGTTTAGGTTTAGTTTTAGGATTAGTTTAGTTTAGGTTTTAGGTTTTATTATTTTTTAGGTTTAGGGTTTAGTTTAGGGTTTTTTTATTATTTTTAGGTTTATTTTTAGATTTAGGATTTTTATTTAGTTTAGTTTAGGTTTAGGTTTATTTTAGATTTTATTTAGGTTTAGGTTTTTAGGTTTAGGTTTATTTATTTAGTATTTATTTTATTTATGGTTTAGTTTAGGTTTATTTGGTTTATTTTTTTATTTTAGGTTTTAAAATAGTTTAGGTTTTAATTAGGTTTATTATTTTTTTAGTTAGTTTAGTTTATTTATTTATTTGTTTATTTTTTATTATTTATTTATTTTATTTTTTATTTTTATTTAGTTTGGTTTATTTATTTTTTTATTTATTTTGTTTATTTTTTGGTTTAGTTTAGATTTATGTTAATTTTTTTAGTTTAGTTTAATTTTATTTTATTTTTTTAGGTTTTAGTTTTATCTTTTATTTTAGGTTTATTTTTTTTTTAGGTTTAGGTTTTAGTTTTTTTATTTTATGTTTATTTTTTAGGTTTTATTTTAGTTTAGGTTTTGATTTTAGTTTATTTTATTTTATTTAGTTTAGTTTAGGTTTAGGTTTAGTTATTTTAGGTTTAGGTTTAGGTTTTATTTATTTTAGTTTAGGTTTTGGTTAATTTTATTTTCTTTATTTATTAGGTTTAGGTTTAGGTTATTTATTTTATTTTTAGGTGTAAGTTTATTTATTTTAGTTTAGTTTATTTTAGTTTAGTTTAGATTTTATTTTGTTTATTTTAATTATTTATCTTTTTAAAATTAAGTAAATTGGTAGTTTAGATTTAATTTGTTTATTTTTTTTTATTTTTTAGTTTATTTTAGGTTTTAGTTTAGGTTTATTTAGTTTATTTTTTTTTTTTTAGTTTAGTTTATTTTTTAGGTTTATTTTTTATTTTAGTTTAGTTTTACTTATTTATTTTAGGTTTTTTTTTTTAGGTTTTATGTTTTTTTAGGGTTTTAAGTTCTTATTTTAGGTTTGTTTTAGGTATTTTTTTAGTTTAAGTTTAAATTTATACTTTATTTTTTTTATTTGTTTAGGTTTAGTTTTAGATCTAGTTTATTAGTTTAGGTTTATTTAATTATTTTTTAGTTTAGTTTATCTTAATTTAGGTTTATTTTATTTTTATTTTATGTTTATGTTTTTACTAGTTTAGGTTTAGGTTTATTTTAGGTTTATTTTTTTAAGTTTAAGATTTTATTTAGTTTTATTTAGGGTTAGTTTAGGGTTTATTTTAGGATTAGCTTTAGAGTTTATATTTTTAGTTTTAGATTTATAGTTTTAGTATTTAGGGTTTAGTTTAGGTTTAGTTTAGGGGTTTTTAGGTTTAGAGTTTAAGTTTAGGTTTAGGATTTATTTTATTTTTAGGTTTAGGTTTAGGTTTAGGTTAGTTTAGGTTTATAGTTTTTATTTTAGGTTTTATTTAGTTTTAGTTTAGATTAGGAGTTTAGTTTATGGTTTTAGGTTTAGTTTAGTTAGGTTAAGGGGGTTTAGGGTTAGTTTAGTTTTAGTGTTTAGGTTTAGGGTTTAGGTTTTAGTTAGGTTTAGGGTTTAGTTTTGATTTATAGTTTTTAGGTTTTGGGATTTGGGTTTGGGGTTTAGGGTTTAGGTTTAGGGTTTTTAGGTTTAGTTTTTTTAATTTTAGGTTTAGGGTTTAGTTTAGGTTTAAATTTTAGTTTTTTTTTCTAGGTTTTTTATTTTAGTATTTTTAGGGTTTAGTTTTTTTAATTTTTTTAAAATTAAGTAAACAAGTAAGTTTAGGTTTATTTAATTTATATTTTTTGTTTTTTTTGGATTTTTTATTTTAAATTAGCTTAATTTATTTATTTTAAGTTTATTTATTTTAATTTATTTTTAGGTTTAACTTTAGTTTATTTATTTTAGTTTAGTTTATTTTAATTTTAGGTTTAGGTTTATTTTTATTTTAGGTTTGGTTTAGGGTTTTTTAGTTTTGGTTTAGGTTTTATTTTAGGATTATTTTAGGTATTATTTTTTAGTTTAGGTTTAGGTTTTAGTTTATTTTATTTTAATTTTGTTTAGGTTTAGTTTTAGGTTTATTTTAATTTATTTATCTTAGTTTAGATTATTTTATTTTATTTTAGGTTAGTTTTTTTTAAGGTTTAAGTTTATTTTTTTATTTGTTCTCAGGTTTATTTTTTAGGTTTAGGTTTTTATTTAGTTTTTATTTTATTTTATTTTAGATTTATTTTATTTTTATTTTAGGTTTACTTTTTATTTTATTTAGGTTTTTTATTTTTTAGTTTAGTTTAGGTTTTTATTTTATTTTATTTTAGTTTATTTTTTATTTTTTATTTTATTTTATTTTTATTTTTAGGGTTTAGGTTTTAGTTTAGGTTTTTATTTTATTTTATTTTTTAGTTTAGGTTTAGGGTTTACTGTTTAGGGTTTAGGGTTTTTGGTTTTTTAGTGTTTATGGTTTGGGGTTAGGGTTTTAGGGTTTAGGGATTAGAGTTTTAGGGTTTAGGGTTTATGATTTTTACAGTTTGCAATTTAAGGTTTAGGTTTTAGGTTTAGGGTTTAAGGTTTTTGGATTTTTTTTTAACAGAGAATAAATTTAGATTCAACATTTCTTCTTTTGATTTTATTAACCACGTAACACAGCATGTTTTCTACGACACAAGCAATGACATAAATAAAAAATGAGCATGCATGTAGAAAATCAGAATCCTTATATAACTAGAACCATCTTTACTGTAAAGAAAAAGTTCTATAAGTAGCATATAGGATCAGCCGTTCTTTAGTTTCTCTAGTTCCCATCAGAACCACCAGGTTCTCAGTGGGGATCCACCATCATATCGATCTCTCCCTCACCACCACCACGTTTAGCTCATCTTGCCTCCATAACCTGCTCAGTCCATCCACCAACACCTCCAAATCCCCCACCAAAATTGAGATTACTGTCGCCTCTGCCTTTGCCTCCACCGCTAGATCTAGACTGAGCCTGGTTTAGGGTTTAGAGTTTAGGGATTTTTAGTGTTTAGTGATAAGGGTTTAGAGTTTAGGGTTTATGATTGTAGGTTTGGTGTTCTAGGTTTAAGGTTAGTTTTAGTCTTTAGGGATTAGGGTTTAAGGTTTAGGGTTTTATTTTTTATTTTTAAATTAAGTAAACCAATAGGTTTAGGTTTATTTAGTTTACTAATTTTATTTTTTTTATTTTAGTTTATTTTATTTTTATTTTTATTTAAGTCTACTTTTTATTTTTATTTAATTTAGTTAATTTATTTTTGGTTTATTTATTTTAGTTTAGGTCTTTTATTTTAGTTTATTTTTTTAGGTTATTTTTTTATTTGAGTTTATTTTTATTTTTTAGGTTTATATTTTTAGTTTTTAATGGTTTAGGGTTTAGTTTAGGGTTTAGGGTTTAGGGTTTAGGGTTTAGGGTTTTTTTAGGGTTTAGGTTTAGGTTTAGGTTTTGTATTTTAGGGTTTTGGGTTTTTTTTTAGGGTTTAGGGTTTAGGTTTTACAGTTTAGGATTTTAGGTTTAGTGTTTAGGGTTTTAGGTTTTAGATTATTTTTAGGGTTTAGGGTTTAGGTTTTAGTTTTAAGGTTCAAGTTTTAGTTTAGCTTTTTTAAATTAAAATTTTAGGTTTAGGTTTTTTTAGTTTTTTTAGTTTAGGTTTAGGGTTTATTTTCTTTTCTTTAAAAAAATTAAGTAAATTTAGGTTTGGGTTAATTTGTTTATTAGTATATATTTTAATTATTTTAGTTTATTTTATTTATCTTTGTTTATTTAATTTTTTATTTTTATTTAGGTTTATTTTTTATATTTATTTATTTTAGTTTATTTTAGGTTAATTTAATTTAGTTTAAATTTTTTTATTTTAGTTTATGTTTAGGTTTTTTTTTTAGTTGAGTTTATTTTTTTATTTAGGTTTAGGTTTTATTTTTTATTTTTAGGTTTAGGTTTAGGTTTTATTTTATTTTTAAGTTTAGGTGTAGGATTTTTATTTTAGGTTTATTTTAAGATTTTTTTTTTTAGTTTAGGTTTAGGTTTATTTTTAGTTTATTTTAATTTATTTAGTTTAGGTTTAGTTTATTTTTTATTTAGGTTTAGGTTTTATTTATTTTAGTTTAGTTATTTTAGTTTAGGTTTAGGTTTATTTTATTTTGTATATTTTATTTTTATTTTAGGTTTAGTTTTTTTTTTTGTTTAGGGTTTAGGTTTTTTTTTAGGTTTATTTTTTAGGTTTCAATTTTTTTATTTTTTTATTTTAGGTTTATTTTTTTTATTTTACTTTTAGTTTTTGTTTTATTTAGGTTTTTTATTATTAGGTTTATTTTATTTTAGTTTAGGTTATTATTTTATATTTTATTTTATTTTATTAATTTATTTTATTTTATTATTACTAGGTTTAGGTTAAGGTTTTAGTTTAGGTTTTTATTTTATTTTATTTTTTATTTATTTAGGTTTAAGCTTTTTTATTTATTTTATTTTTAAATTTTATTTAGTTTAGGTTTAGTTTTTTTTTTTTTAGTTTTAGTTTTTTAGGTTTAGGGTTTAATGTTTAGGGTTTAGGGTTTAGGGTTTAGGGTTAGGGTGTATTTAGGGTTTAGTGTTTAGGCTTTAGGGTTTAGTTTTTTTAGGGTTTAGGTTTAGGGTTTAGGGTTTTAAGTTTATTTTTAGGTTTAAGGTTTAGGGTTTAGGGTTATTGGTTTAGTTAGGGTTTATGGTTTAGGGTTTTAGGTTTAGTTTATGGTTTAAGTTTAGGTTTAGGGTTTAGGATTTTTGTTTATTTTTAGGGTTTAGGGTTTAGGTTTTTTTTTTTAATTAGTAAATAGGTTTAGGTTTATTTAGCTTATTTAGTTTATTTTTATTTATTTTAGTTTATTTTTTTTATTTAGGTTTATTTTTATTTTTATTTAGTTTAGTTTATTTATTTTAGGTTTATTTATTTTAGTTTAGGTGTTTTTACTTTAGTCTATTTTTTAGGTTTATGTTTTTTTTTTTAGTTTAGTTTTATTTTTATTTTATTTTTTAGGTTTAGGTTTTATTTTTTATTTTTAGGTTTAGGTTTGGATTTTTATTTTATTTTCTTAGGTTTAGGTTTTAAGTTTATTTTTAGGTTTTTTTTAGTTTAGGTTTAGGTTTATTTTCGATTTATTTTATTTCATTTTATTTAGGGTTTAGGTTTAGGTTTAGGTTTTATTTATTTTAGTTTAGGTTTATGTTTATTTTATTTTATTTATTTTAGGTTTAGGTTTTATTATTTATTTATTTTTTGGTTCATTTTATAGGTTTAGGTTTTATTTAATTTTATTTTATTTAGGTTTTGTGCCACCATTAATCAAGATCTTTGATAGGTGGGAACTCACAATAACACATTGCACACTTTAGAGTTAATTGTTGCAATCTTGGTAGCAACGCACTCCTCTCTTTCATTAGGAGTTTGTTAGTGTTGCATTTGATTAGTGCGGTCTTAGATTCGTGAAGACTTTTGTTGAGTTGGAGCAACTCTTTATCAAGAGGTTAGGGAGGTCGTGAGGTGTGGCGACCTCATTGTGGAGAAACTCAATGAGTCTATTGTTGATTATAATCTCACCTGAGCATGAAATGAAATACAGGTCGAATAGCATGCCATTGAGATTCTTCTCAAGAATATCCATGGCATCATGCAAGAGATTTACCATCAAAACATTAGAAATTAATCTAAGGTGGCTAGCTTACAGAGGAAGCCAAATAGTTGCCCTTTCAAATCATCTAAGCCCAAAGTAGAAGGTGTTTGAGAAGAATCCAAGGACAATTGTGTCTGGATGAGGAAGCAACTAGCTAGAGTTTAGGAGAGACTACGAGCTCATTGGCCTCCTCTCTGCCTCCTCTTCCACCACCTTGGCCATCATCGGCCACCCACCCACACCATTTCCACCACCTCACCATCCTACCTGAAATTCATATCCATCAGTAGCTACTTTCCACTTACTCTTGCCAATATTGAATAATCCATATTCATTCAAAAGGGATGTAGCTAGGAAAATCTTTAATAATCTCTTAAAAAACTTGACTTTTTACAGAGCCTAAAGAGTGGGCAAGGCGATGATCTAGCTATTGCCCTACCCATGTTAGGCCATGTCTTAGAGGATTGTATCACTTTTAAGGACAAGCTTGAGTGCATCTACAAATTAGCCATAGTTATCCTAAAGAATACTTATTAGAACTATCCATTATGTTAGAGTAATCCTTGGGGATCTTCTTAAGACCAAAGAAGGTTAGGATATCTCCCTATCTCGAACCTCTAAGAAGTTCATTTTTAAGATCAAGAAGCTTTCTTTGTAGGTGCCAGAAGTAGCTCAAACCACCAACACCACAGAAGCTTTGGTAGTTACAAAAGATAGCTCGGGGAGGTAGCCAGGTGTGAATAGCTCACCATACTTGCCGATAGTAGCATAGCCACCATGAGTCAGTACTCCCTCCACCGTTGTAGCTACCACCTCTTATGCTAGCTCCTCTTCAGGCGTTGTGTTTGTGGATAAGGGCACTAAATCCTTACTCCATTTACTTACTAGATTTCTATCATGTAACTCCACCCAAAAGAATTAATGAAGAAAGTTGATTACTTATATATTATCCACTTATGATGCTCTTGATTTTATCCCTATAAGCTCTCAGTCTAAATAAAATAATAGCTCTAGTAGTTGATCCTTTCCTTTCTTATTGATCGGTATAGAGTGGCAAAGTTAGTGACTCGATGATCTATAGGAGAAGCTGTAAGTATGCCCAAAAAGAAGGTAGAACTTTCCATAATATCATCATTCCAAGAAGTTACTAAAGCTGATCTACAGAGTGCCAAAGTTTTACCCCGTAGGGTAGCACCTCAGGATAAGGGTAAGCAAGTCACTAGTTCCAGTGAGCAGATAGCCCCTCTATAGGATGCTCCATCCAAGGATATGCTTATGGAGGACCAAGCCAGAGTTGATCATAATGTCCTAGCTCACCTAAGTTAAGCATATACGATGCCCTTGTCTTATCCAAAGGGATGAGGGAATCTCTAATCAAGGCCTTACTTGATCTAGAGATATAGCTGTGACCACTACTAAAGTGGAGGCATGCCACTCGAAGGACATCTTAGGAGTTACATTCAACGATGAAGACTTACTTTTAGGGATGACCAAGCACAACATTATAGTGGATGTTGGAAAATACTATCAGAGTTACGGTTGACCAGGTGTACCTCAATATTATGAGTCTAAGAACCCTTGCTTGAGGATCGACATCTCCAAACTCCAAAATAAATGATGATGTTGAGAGGATTCAATGAACAAGTGAGAGGGCCTTGTGGTGTTTATTTTTGGATGGGGGGGTGGGGTGGGGGGACTTTTGAGGTGATGGGTAACATTGAGGTATGATACTATCTCTCAAAATAGAGGCATCACCCTACAATGGACCTAATCACATAATAAGGACTCTAAGGCATGATGGGTTTTCAAAATGTAGATATTTTCCCCCTTTACATGGATGAATAAATAGGGTTTATATTAAACCAAGTTCTTAAGTTCCCCTAGGCAAGCCTCCATAGTTAATTACATCTTAGGAAATTAAATTTTCTAAGAATACTCTCAATTAAAGTAGATTATCATCTAAATATTTCAAGGTTAGGTATCAAAGGATGGTTGTATTTGGAAAATAAATTGGGAAAGTTCAAGAGAAGACTTATTTTTGGAATCCAAATGAAATAAGTAGGAAATACTCATGATACTAGGAAGCCTAGTGAGCATTCCCATCTATGGTTGGGCTTTATAATTTTGAAGTTGAAGAGATTTATATGTTTTGAGTTGAAATTTAATTAGATTACAAAGGCTTATAATCCACCAACACAAGGTTGTGGGAATGCTAAGAGGTGAGGATTTATGCTCGTAGCCCAAAGGAAATATCTTCCTCAGATCCTAAATCTGGGGAGCTTTAGTATGAGCTAAAACTACTAAATCTAAGTGATAGGTGGACATAAGGGTTTACCTCCATAAGAGAATAAATTATCGACTTAACTTATAACCCACAGGCGCCACTAACTCCTCCTATGATTTTAAAACCATGTAAATTGGTCTTGAATTGCAAGATAGCTAGGGTAGTTATTTAATTGGAAAGAGACTAAAGTCCTAAACACACCCTAAGAAACTAGAGCATGTTATGAGCATATGACTTAATCTATAGATGCAAAATCTTTTCAAATTTTATTTCATTTTAGACACATCATTTTGATAGAGGCTTTAAGATTTCTTATGTCTAAATGCATGATGAAAATAGGTTATGGGTCAAATCATCTAGAAGAAGGTGTTCCCCACCACAAGGGATGCCCTCACATGTCAAGCATTCTTTTTTTATGCAAAGATGGAGCTCCTTCAGTTCAAGGAAAAGAATATGCATGCATGATGTGAAACATACAACCATACAACTAAGGGGTTGTTAAATCTTTTAATTATCTTATTTATGTCTTAGGCTTTATGATGGGGTTATGAGTTATTTAAAATTTAGTTATAGTGATTAGTTGGGTAGAAAAGTTATTTTTATCCTAAGAGCCTAATCATATCCCCACACATTAAAGCATCAATCATTTAAGAAACTATGAAAAGCATGTCATCCTAATGCACAATGTAAACATAACATCAAACAATTATATAAACTATCCATAAAAGAATAAAAGGCGTGGGGTGGTATACAACCAGAGAAAAGATGGGTAGAGATCTACCCTTATAAAACCTAGAATATGAAAGAATAATTATAATGGTATTAAATGTTGTGAGGGTCTTCTTTCTTCATTTCTCCATTTCTGATTTGGTTCCTTCTTTGATTTGGATGGTTCTTACTTCAAAGGCATCACGGGCTCCCCAGACAAATCCTTTGGCCATTGCTCATCCTAATCCCCATAGCACTAATCCTATATTACAAAATTACATTTATGTGAGAAAAGTAAATCTAACTACATGCAAAATAAGGTTAGCTAAATATACATATAATCCCAAGTTATTTATAATTTGGACTTAGCACCACATGGGTAACTAAGCCCATCCTAACTTGGATTATGTTTAAGGATTTTAAGCAACCAAAAAGAGCATTCATATTTATTTTTAAGCATCCCTTTAGCATAATCCCCTACAAAAAAAATTAGTCTAATATTGGCCTATCCAATCTATGAAGCATACACCCTAACATCCAATCAAAATAATACATCATAAAATAAAACATACATCACATCATACACCATCTAACTTAGAGATAGAAGTGGTGACTTAATTCTAATGTTTGTATTAAAGCTTGTGTGGTAAGTCTTGTTAGGCATTAGTGTTGTATTTTCTAATTGTAGAAGGATTCAATTTAACATGAATGGTTGATTTCACTTGAAGTAGTTTAATTGATTTGAGAATTTTAATTTGTGTTTTCTTTTGTTTCATTTGATTACACTTAGCAACTAAGTGTTATAAAAATAGGAAAAGAGTATTTCCCTCTTTCATCCCTACCTTAAGTCACTTTCTAAAGTATATTAATTTGATTTAGTTCTCTTTAGTGAAGGCCTTATTAAATGATTTAATTAATCCTAAGTATAAGTTCACTTTAAATAATCCTATTCAAAATGAAAGGCATCTTAAGATTAATTTAATTTAATTATACTAGATCACATATATTAAATCATTCCTTTCCATGTCATGTAACATGCATATGATTTAATCCTAAGTGTATTTATACATGCAACATATTTTAGCACACTTTAATGATGAATGTATGTGTATGTTTAGAATTTATATTTTATTTGATTGAATTATTTAAACATATTAATTTAAAACTTTATCCAATTTCTTATGCAAAAAGAACTTAAGAATGAAATTAAATAGCCATGTGGCATGGTTAAACTAGGGAAGTGAGGTAATCAAATGACCTCCTTGGAGCTAGTTAAAGCCTCGTATTCTTGGGATGTCTAGACTATATACTTGCTTTTTTTGGACACACATGGATGTACACATAATTGAGGGAAAGAAAACCATGCAAATATTGTATTTATTTTTTATTGAATCATTTATATATATTAATTAAAGCTCTATCCAAATTCTAATGTTGAAATACATAAGAATGAAATCAAATGGGTATGTTCCATTATTAAGCCATGGAAGTGAGGCAATCAAATGACCTTTTTGAGACTAGCTAAAGCCTCGTGTTCCCGAGATGTCCAGACTATATACCCATTACCATTCAATCTTATATAAATCAACACATGAATAGAGGAAAGAGAACTCAACATTCATAAACTTAAGCTATAAGCACATCCATTTCTTATGTATTTATAACCAACATCATAACACATATTATTATTCATTTATAAGCTATTGAAAAATACATTTGGATTTAATGGTGATAACATCAATGCATATATTAAATGAAATCAACATATGCAAGCTTACATAATGGAAATCTATTTTACTTTACTTGATTTTGAAAAAATGGATGCATGAATTCAAATCACATACCAAATTTAACATGATTGGAAGAGGACAATCAAATATAAGCATGTGATTCATTCAAACTAGTTCTTAAGGACAATCAAATCAAATAAGATTATTTAAAGCTAACCAAAGCTTCTTTATTAATTAAGTTAAGTTTGATTTGATTTAAAGAGGAGAAGAGAAATCATCACTTTCTATTCTAAACCCATTAGTGATTTTATTTAAGTTAAGGAAATGTAATTAAGTTGATTTTATGGGCTAATTAAGTTAAACCCTTAATTTGAT